>ML258976.1:0-24104 GCA_005239495.1 Nicotiana undulata
TGTCAATTAGGGAGGGGGACCCTATGTTGGAAAAGTCATCGGGTTATGCCGACATTAACTAGGTAATGGGACCCTAAGTTGGAAAAGTGACCAGGTTATGCTGGTGTCAACTAGAGAATGGGACCCTATGTTGGAAAAGTCATCGGGTTATACCGGCATCAACTAGGGGATGGGACCCTAAGTTTGAAAAATCACCAGGTTATGCTGATGTCAACTAGGGAGTGGGACCCTATGTTGGAAAAGTCATCGGGTTATGCCGGCATTAACAAGGGAATGGGACCCTAAGTTGGAAAAGTCATCAGGATATGCCGGCATCAACTTAGGGATGGGACCCAAAGTTGGAAAAGTCACCAGGTTATTCTGGTGTCAACTAGGGAATGGGATCCTAAGTTGGAAAAGTCATCGGGTTATACCGGCATCAACTAGGGAATGGGANCTGGTGTCAACTAGGGAATGGGATCCTAAGTTGGAAAAGTCATCGGGTTATACTGTCATCAACTAGGGAATGGGACCCTATGTTGGAAAAGTCATCAGGTTATGCTGATATCAACTAGGTAGTGGTACCCTAGGTTGGAAAAGTCACTAGGTTATGTTGGTGTCAACTAGAGAGTGGGACCCTATGTTGGTAAAGTCATCTGGTTATAGCGGCATAACCTAGGGAATGGGACCTTCTGTTGGAAAAGTCGCGGGTTACGCCGGTATCATCTAGGGGATAAGATCATAAGTTGGAAAAGTCACCAGGTTATGCTGGTGTCAACTAGGGAGTGGGGCCCTATGTTGGAAAAGTCACCAGGTTATGCTGGTGTCAACTAGGGAGTGGGGCCCTATGTTGGAAAAGTCATCGGGTTATACCGGCATAACCTAGGGAATGGGAACTTATGTTTGAAAAGTCGCGGGTTACGCCGGTATAAACTAGCGGATGGGATCCTATGTTGGAAAAGTCACCAGGTTATGCTTGTGTCAACTACGGAGTGGGACCCCATGTTAGAAAATTCATCGGGTTATACCGGCATGAACTAGGGAATAGGACCCTATGTTGGAAAAGTCATCAGGTTATGCCGGTATCAACTAGGTTGTGGTACCCTAGGTTGGAAAGGTCACCAGGTTATGCTGGTGTCAACTAGGGAGTGGGACCCTATGTTGGAAAAGTCATCGGGTTATACCGGCATCACTTAGGGGATGGGACCCTAAGTTTAAAAAGTCACCAGGTTATGCTGATGTCAACTAGGGAGGGGGACCCAATGTTGGAAAAGTCATCGGGTTATGCCGGCATTAACTAGAGAGTACGACCCTAAATTGGAAAATTCACCAGGTTATGCTGGTGTCAACTAGAGAGTGGGACCATATGTTGGAAAAGTCATCAGGTTATGCCGGCATCAACTTAGGGATGGGACCCTAAGTTTGAAAACTCACCAGGTTATTGTGGTGTCAACTAGGGAATGAGATCCTAAGTTGGAAAAGTCATCGGGTTATACCGGCATAAACTAGGGAATGAGACCCTAAGTTGGAAAAGTCATCGGGTTATGCTGGTGTCAACTAGAGAGTGGGACCATATGTTGGAAAAGTCATCGGGTTATGCCGGCATAACCTAGGGAATGGGACCTTAAGTTGGAAAAGTCGCGGGTTACGCAGGTATCAACTATGGGATGGGATCCTATGTTGGAAAAGTCACCAGGTTATGCTTGTGTCAACTACGGAGTGGGACCCTATGTTCGAAAAGTCATCAGCTTATAGCAGCCTCAACTAGGGAATGGGACCCTAAGTTGGAAAAGTCACGAGTTACGCCGGTATCAACTAGGGGATAGGATCCTAAGTTGGAAAAGTCATCGGGTTATACCGGCATGAACTAGGGAATATGACCCTAAGTTGGAAAAGTCATCAGGTTATGCCGGTATCAACTAGGTTGTGGTACCCTAGGTTGGAAAGGTCACCAGGTTATGCTGGTGTCAACTAGGGAGTGGGACCCTATGTTGGAAAAGTCATCGGGTTATGCCGACATCAACTAGGGAGTGGGAACATAAGTTTGAATTGTCACCAGGTTATGCTGGTGTCAACTACGGAGTGGGACCCTAAGTTGGAAAAGTCGTCGAGTTATGCTGGCATCAACTAGGGAGTGGGACCCTAAGTTGGAAAAGTCACCAAGTTATGCTGGTTTCAATTAGGGAGTGGGACCCTATGTTGGAAAAGTCATCGGGTTATGCCGGCATCAACTAGAGAGTAGGACCCTAAGTTGGAAAAGTCACCAGGTTATGGTGGTGTCAATTAGAGAGTGGGACCCTTTGTTGGAAAAGTCATCGGGTTATACCGGCATAACCTAGGGGATGGGACCCTAAGTTTGAAAAGTCACCAGGTTATGCTGATGTCAACTAGGGAGTGGGACCCTACGTTGGAAAAGTCATCGGGTTATGCCGACATCAACTAGAGAGTAGGACCCTAAGTTGGAAAAGTCACCAGGTTATGCTGGTGTCAACTAGGGAGTGGGACCCTACGTTGGAAAAGTCATCGGGTTATGCCGACATCAACTAGAGAGTAGGACCCTAAGTTGGAAAAGTCACCAGGTTATGCTGGTGTCAACTAGAGAGTGGGACCCTATGTTGGAAAAGTCATCGGGTTATACCGGCATAACCTAGGGAATGAGACCTTAAGTTTGAAAAGTCGCGAGTTACGCCGGTATTAACTAGGGGATGGGATCCTAAGTTTGAAAAGTCACCAGGTTATGCTGGTGTCAACTAGGGAGGGGGACCCTCTGTTGGAAAAGTCATCGGGTTATGCCGGCATTAACTAGGGAATGGGACCCTAAGTTGGAAAAGTCACCGGGTTATGCCGGCATCAACTAGGGAGTGGGAACATAAGTTGGAATTGTCACCAGGTTATGCTGGTGTCAACTACGGAGTGGGACCCTTAGTTGGAAAAGTCATCAAGTTATGCTGGCATCAACTAGGGAGTGGGACCGTAAGTTGGAAAAGTCACCAGGTTATGCTGGTGTCAACTAGGGAAGGGGACCCTCTATTAGAAAAGTCATCAGGTTATGCCGGCATTAATTAGGGAATGGGACCCTAAGTTGGAAAAGTCACCAGGTTATGCTGGTGTCAACTAGAGAGTGGGACCCTATGTTGGAAAAGTCATCGGGTTATACCGGAATCAACTAGGGGATGGGATCCTAAGTTGGAAAAGTCATCAGGTTATACCGGCATAAACTAGGGAATGGGACCCTAAGTTTGAAAAGTCACCAGGTTATGCTGGTGTCAACTAGAGAGTGGGACCATATGTTGGAAAAGTCATCGGGTTATGCCGGCATTAACTAGGGGATGGGACCCTAAGTTGGAAAAGTCATCAGGTTATGCCGGCATCAACTTAGGGATGGGACCCTAAGTTGGAAAACTCACCAGGTTATTCTGGTGTCAACTAGGGAATGGGATCCTAAGTTGGAAAAGTCATCGGGTTATACCGGCATAAACTAGGGAATGGGACCCTAAGTTGGAAAAGTCACCAGGTTATGCTGGTGTCAACTAGAGAGTGGGACCATATGTTGGAAAAGTCATCGGGTTATACCGGCATAACCTAGGGAACGGGACGTTAAGTTGGAAAAGTCGCGGGTTATGCCGGTATCAACTATGGGATGGGATCCTATGTTGGAAAAGTCACCAGGTTATGCTTGTGTCAACTACGCAGTGGGACCCTATGTTGGAAAAGTCATCGGGTTATACCGGCCTCAACTAGGGAATGGGACCCTAAGTTGGAAAAGTCGCGGGTTACGCCGGTATCAACTAGGGGATGGGATCCTAAGTTGGAAAAGTCATCGGGTTATACCGGCATGAACTAGGGAATAGGACCCTAAGTTGGAAAAGTCATCAGGTTATGCCGGTATCAACTAGGTTGTGGTACCCTAGGTTGGAAAGGTCTCCAGGTTTTGCTGGTGTCAACTAGGGAGTGGGACCCTATGTTGGAAAAGTCATCGGGTTATGGCGGCATCAACTAGGGAGTGGGAACATAAGTTGGAATTGTCACCAGGTTATGCTGGTGTCAACTACGGAGTGGGAACCTAAGTTGGAAAAGTCTTCGAGTTATGCTGGCATCAACTAGGGAGTGGGACCCTAAGTTGGAAAAGTCACCAGGTTATGGTGATGCCAATTAGGGAGTGGGACCCTATGTTGGGGAAGTCATCGGGTTATGCCTGCATCAACTAGAGAGTAGGACCCTAAGTTGGAAAAGTCACCAGGTTATGCTGGTGTCAATTAGAGAGTGGGACCCTATGTTGGAAAAGTCATCGGGTTATACCGGCATCAACTTGGGGATGGGACCCTAAGTTTGAAAAGTCACCAGGTTATGCTGATGTCAACTAGGGAGTGGGACCCTAAGTTGGAAAAGTCATCGGGTTATGCCGACATCAACTAGAGAGTAGGACCCTAAGTTGGAAAAGTCACCAGGTTATGCTGGTGTCAACTAGAGAGTGGGACCCTATGTTGGAAAAGTCATCGGGTTATACCGGCATAACCTAGGGAATGAGACCTTAAGTTGGAAAAGTCGCGGGTTACGCCGGTATTAACTAGGGGATGGGATCCTAAGTTGGTAAAGTCACCAGGTTATGCTGGTGTCAACTAGGGATGGGGACCCTCTGTTGGAAAAGTCATCGAGTTATGTCGGCATTAACTAGGGAATGGGACGTTAAGTTGGAAAAGTCGCGGGTTACGCCGGTATCAACTATGGGATGGGATCCTATGTTGGAAAAGTCACCAGGTTATGCTTGTGTCAACTACGCAGTGGGACCCTATGTTGGATAACTAAACCTCTTATTGTGACCTTTAATTGATTACCCCCAAATCAATGGGTCTATCCCGGACTCCCTAATGGGAATTAATTATGTGATTAGTTGATTGTCCTTAATTGATTGAATTCTGATTCTCTTTACCTTATTTGTTCTTCTCCCTAAGTGCTATATATACACTCTTATTCTACTTTTTCTGCTATTTGTGCTCATTGCTTATCTAGACGGCTGAAAGCCAAGGCTAGATTATGGAATTGTACCTACTTTACTTTCTGCATTTGCTTCCTTAACTGGTATATTCCTATATCAATGTCATTTCTGAAATTCAAATCTATGTGCTCCTTGTTTCTTTGCTTATATTAAGGATGCGTCATTCTATACTAGCATAACTATTATCTAATTAACTCTATTTACTACCTGATCAGTATGTCTAGGTTTCACTCTTCTTGTTTGTTACTTTAACCAGCATGTTTACTTGAGTTCAAGTACTTCAAACTTTCATGTTTATTTCCTTCAACCAACATGATTATTTTAGTATCTCAGACTCCTAATTTATCTGATTAACCCTAATTGGTATGACTAATTATGTGTAGTAGACCCATGTCCTCAGCATGACTATTCCTACATTCTATCTCTATGCTTTACTGTCTATTACCACTTTAGCTTCAGTATGATTTCCCTGTTTAGACTCTGAATCAGTAGTTTGTGTTCTAATGCTATGAATTATTATGCTGGTTTTCTATCAACCCCTGCTTGTTCTATGTACTTGTTGTTCAATATGCTCTCCCTCTTATCCTCCTTATGTGCTTCTGCTTCAAGTGTCTTCTGTTTCCAACCCCTGCTCCCTTTTGTGTAACTGTTTGTGCACCTAGTAATTGACAAACTGAAGTTGAATCTAGGCAATGTGATGCTTTTGTGAATATGTTGTTGTTTGCTGAACCTTCCTTTCCCTCAATAGGTTTTCAACATGTTTTTTCACTCCTAATATGTTTCTCTAAATTATTGCTACTCCTAAAGTATTTTCACTCCTAAAGATTTTACCTCTATACTGTTTTTCTAAAGGTCATCTCAACTATGTCAAGCATTATCACTTATACTCTTAAATTATTTAAGTTATGCCTCTCCAATGTGTGTACTGCCTATGAATCCATAAGATTCCTCCGAACTCTGGCACACTGGGGCTGGCCTTTCCACACTGCACATACCCACTTCTCCATTTAAAAGGATCTTGGTGTGAGCATTTCCCGGGGTCCTTGAGGCCCTTGGGAACTTTGACGCACTAGGATACCCCTATTGGACATTATGAGTGTCACGCCCCAGAACCGAGGGACACGACCGACACTCAACCGGAGGACCCCGGTCAAGCGGACCTGGAATTGCCTTTCCTATCCCACGCGTTACCCCATGATTTCAATATACATTATTCATGTGAAATAGCCATTTAGACTTAAGCATAAACTTACAACTTGGATTCATTTCTACTTTTTATCATTACCAACATATGATACCAAATACTTACAAAATACATACAACATTTACCAACGTGGATCACGATTCTGAACCGTACCGCTACTTACCCAAAATACATATGTACACTACCCACATTGTGTCTACGGAGCCTCTAAGAGTATAATGGAGTTATACAATACTTGCCAGTAACAAGGCTCCGGCTATACCTTACACAAGTACCAAAGTAAGAATCCGGGAGGAAAGATGGCATGAGCCACACTGGGCCTCGAGAGAATAGGGGCTCACCAAAACCGCTGATAGGACGAGGGGGAGGCACTTTTGTCGGTGTGCTGAAGTACCTGCTATAGAACCACCTACAATCATCACAAGAATGTAGCGCCCCCGGCAAAAGGGACATCAGTACATTTGAATTGTACTGGCATGCACGAACAAACTTTACTCTAAGTAAACTCAATAATGCACAGGCAAGAGACAGACAGAGAGTCACACAATTACTGCACAAGACATAGAAAGATATACAATGGAAGTTCCACAATTTTCACTTCATCAAAATCACAATTTCAATTACATCTTTGTCTTTCCTCACATCTCACCCTTATTTCTCCTGTTGCGGCGTGCAACCCGATCCCACCTGACAATTGTTGCGGCGCGCAACCCGATCCCACCTGACAATTTCAATCACACCCTTATCACTTCTCACATATCTCCCCTGATGCGGAGCGCAACCCAATCCCACCTGACAATTTCAATCACACCAACGATGACAAATCACAGTTCAATCACAGAAAATTTCAACAATAAGAATACAACTTCTTTACACAGCCTTTAGCATATACATTTATATTCTTGGATTCATTATCCTTTTAGCACCGTTTTTCATAACGTGGTAGTTTGGTGGTCAACTAAAGACAGACAAGTATTACACTTCACATATCAACATAATTCGGACAACCAGTCGCACATATTTATAACAATACACGTACCGTATACTCGAACACCACAAGTGATTTTACAAAGATTAAAGTTAGCCATACATACCTGGAGTCGAGTTTCCCTTTTCAACTTTAACCCACAACCACCGAATCAACTAGTACCATCAATCTAGTTCACAATTAGACATATTCAACTCAGAATTTGAAGTCATGCATGCAATTCGGACTCTCTCAAGCATTTTGTCAAGCACTATGTGAACCCATTAGATTACCAACCCTATCTTTGTGAAGTTTTCCCCAACCCACTCCCTCTTACTAGATTAGCACCATTATTAAACATGCATGCAAGGTCTTAGCTAATATTTCTAAGAATCAATCCAGGCCAACCCTCCCTTTATTTAAAAATCAGAAAATTAATGAAAAGAAAGAAAAGGGGTTGGGAACCCTTACCTGCTAGAACGGGGAAGATGGGGATTACTCGAATTGCCAAGCCTGAGAGCCCTTGAAATTCACTTCGATGGAAGGATCACTTACTTTCTCAAGAACTTTCCTTTCCTTCTCACTATTTGTTCAGAAAACTTGTTAAAATGAAAGGGGGCAGGGGTTAAATGAGACTGGGGTCGGGTATAAAATTTAGAAAATTAAAAGACCGTGTCGAATATGCGGTCAGGAATGCGATCGCACTCCTGACATGCGGTCCGCATATTGGACCGCAGAATGGCCTCCAGGTGGGCCAAATTTTGAAAACACTCTGCCCGGGTATGCGACCACTATGCTGCCTGCATACCCATTATGCGATCGCATTATGCGTCGCATACACGTTATGCGATCGCATTATGCGTCGCATAACACCCCTTCAATTGGGCAGCGATCTGCCCATGTATGCGACCATTATGCGGTCCGCATACACGTTATGCGATCGCATAGTGCGTCGCATAACCCCCAGTTTCTGGAAAAATTAAGTCCTCTCAAATCTGGGGTATTTTTACAAAAATTAAGGTCCGTTTTAAGAATTTCCACAGAGTTAACCACTAGGGGACTTATTCGGGCATTATTTTAAGCAAAAAATTTTACGGGTCTTTACAATGAGACTATGGCATCTTGGACTGTTTGAAGGCCTGGTATTCCCAGGATCATTTTGGGACTATTCAGGATCCCTATAGCATAGCTTATATTTATTATGTAATTCATTTATTTATGGTCTGTAATAATAATCCTTGTAAACAGATATTGGGAAAATTAATAAAAGTAAAGGGATTCTTATATAATTTTTGTTTGAAAACCGGGTAGAAATCATGGCTTTAGGTTTATTATGTTCACTTGCATTAGAAATCATGCCTTAGGTTTGTTATGTTTACTTGCATTAGAAATCATGCCTTAGGTTTTCTATATTTACTTACTTTAGAAACCATGCCTTAGGATTGTTTGGCATACTAGAAAACATGTTATAGGCACATTTTGTCTTTTGTTACGAAATTCAGCTTCTGCATAATCATGACCACCTAGAAATTCTGTTATTAGGTTACTGCTATAATTCTGCCTAACAAAACGTCGATTCTTTACGTGCATTAGAAACCCTTCTTTAGGACTGTTATTGTATTCGCTTTAAAACCATGTGTGCATCACGTAAAATCAGTAACTACCATGTCTATAAGAGTGTTTAAAAGCAATCCCATCATTTAGATATCATGTTATAAGGATAAATGCGTATGAAACCAGTTTCGTAATGTTCAGTACTTAGACAAGCATGCCTATAGGACATAATAAGTTGAAACTGTTTGTTTTAAATCGATTTCTAGAATCTTGATTACATTTTAGACAACATGTTCATAGGGCATCACAGATCCACGTCTAGGCAAGCTTGTAGGTAATTGAGATTTTATAAAAAATTGTGAAACTATGCTGTGCTTATTTGTGAACTGCCCATATTCAACAGATCCTAAAATCAGTAGGCAAACTGATTAGGTTTGTATCGCTCGCCTTAACACAATATTGCATATATTCTTCTTACTTATCTAGATATCATGCTCTCGGGCCTTTCTGAAACATATGAAATCTTGTTGTCTGAGACGTGCTAATTGTCTGCTTATTTGAGGAGGTAAATGTGAGCCCCCTTTAACTATTCCCTTACTTGACAGTCCTATGTGTTTTTTATTGTCGCTTAGATTTTTCTCCTTTTAAATACCTTAGGAGAGTCTAGAACTGCCTAAATTAGAGGTCCTAAACATCTCCGGGACCACAAGGAAGGGACGGGTAATGCACGCGCAGAGTTCGCTAATCAAAAAGCGCTTATATAACCGCTAAGTGGAGGGTAATTGGGTAGTAAAAGGATATGATGACCTGTGCGTTAATGCCACCTGTAACCTCTCTAGTTGAGGAAGGTTTACCAGGTATTGTACAGATGTGATCCTATATGATAATAAACTTAGGACTTCCCTTATTTTTATACATATGTGTGCTTAGACTGCTTTATTTGTTAAATGACTAATTCACAAAATCAGTTTGGTCGGGACACACCGTTGTGGACCTCGAGGGGTGCCTAACACCTTCCCCTCAAGGTTATTTCAAGCCCTTACCCAATCTCTGGTAACACAAATGGATTTTTATGAGTTATTTGAAATAGGTGCCCTAACGCACCTTAATCCCTTAGGTGGCGACTCTTCAACATTTGTACCCCTTTCCCAAAAGGAAACGAGTTGTCCCAATGAATGTCGAAACCCTGACTTTCGCTGCAAAGAGGAAAAAAAGGGGGCGCGACAGCATGGCGACTCTGCTGGGGATTTTAGGCTTTTACCATAACTAAGTTGCTTTGTGAATTAGTCTAAACATGCTTTACTCTGTTGATACATGTTCACCCTTTCCCTTTCCCTTTATGTGAACTTAATTGTTTTTTAAGCATTTACTTCCTTACTCGAAACTAACTTGTTTCTTTGTTTTCCTTCTTAATGTCTTTCAATTATAAATACTGTATTTATTGCTTTTCTAACGTGAACATAGGTGACATCATGATATTTACTACTACATAAATCATGCTCAACATCATATTTTACTTGTGCCTAAACAATCCTATAGCAACGCTTGATGAGTGGTTGCGATCTTCCAATATACTACCCTTAAATTCCAAAAGGCTTATTTGTGGTAAAACTAGTCAATCAGCGGTGCAATCGACGGTTCGTGCCTTTCCCCCTCAAGTTGTCCACTTGAGGTACCAGTCTAGGACCCCATAGTAACCTTACTCTTATTATAATTGTGCATGAATCATGGTCGGGTTAATATGTTGTCCACATAACAACCCTTTAAGACGAGTCTTATCCAAAGTCCACCGGGGTTTCCTTAATCCTAACGGACACAACCACATTTTGTGCATTAATTTGGAGAACTCAATAACAATATGCTAATCAAGAGTATATAAATAGTCGAGTCAGGCGAGGGAAAATGACCTAACTTTCTTTGTTTTGCAGAAAATGAGGCACGAGGTCCCCATATTCATCATGTTCAGCAACATACCACCATTGCTACTAGACTGGTGGGAAGACCTTTCCTCAAGTTACAAGAAACATGTAAGAAAATACTTGGGCAATTTGCCTACCCTGCTAGACATTCATCCAAACAACATGTTGATCGAAGTCGCAACTCTATTCTGGGACAGTGAGAGAGTCGTGTTTCGTTTTGGAGATATATAAATGACACCACTCCTGGAAGAAATTGGGGGATTTGTCGGACTGCCTTGGGATAGCCCTGGGCTATTAGTACAAGAGAACCGCACTGGTAAGGGATTCCTAAAGATGATGGGTCTAAAGAAGAATGCTGACTTGGAATGTTTGAAGAAGTCCTATATACCCTTTGATTACCTGTATGAAAGAGACGGTCATTGCAAGTCTTACCGCACATTCCATGATGAGTTTTCTATCACTTCTCTGGGTCACATCCATCGCAGAGTTTTTGTATTCATTGTATGCTTCTTGGGTCTGATAGTGTTCCCAATGAAAAGGGAAAGAATCAACACTAGACTGGCCATGGTTGCCAGGACCTTAATGGAGGGAATTGAGGGACAGACATACACCATAGTCCCTATGATGATAGCTGACATCTACCGAGCTCTGGACCGCTGCCAAAAAAAGGGTTGAAGCATTTCGAGGGTTGCAATTTTCTACTACAACTGTGGTTATTGGAGCATCTTCAAAAAGGTCAGTATCGTCAGGAATTTCCGCGAAGGGGTTGGAACGATCATATTGCCTTCCATCACCCTAAGCAGATGACTTACATTCCGGACAGGTTTGCCAAAGGGGAAAGTGCCAAAGAATGGGTAGACTTCTTCGACAATCTGATCAAGGAGCAAGTACAATGGATGTTTGAATGGTTCCCAACTAACGAATTCATCATTAGGTCCAGGGACGCTCCTCATTTAGTGTTGATCGGGTTAAGAGGGATACACCCTTATGTCCCAATCCGGGTTATAAGGCAAGCGGGCAGGAAGCAGGTCATACCGCGGGTTGCAAAGATGATCCATTTTAGAGCAGACTTTCAGGACAACGACATCCCTTACAGATGCCAAGCTCAGCATATGTGGCATTGCAAGATCATTGTGGAGAAGAACACCATTGAGGCAGACATGTTGCGTGTGCACCCTTCTACCCGGCATGGTTAGAAGACAACCTAGATTGGATAGTGAAGCCAAGAACCGGTCGAGGAAATAGGATCATAGATGAAGATGCCGAGGCCCAAGTCAAATATAACAGACTGTGCAAAAGGGTCCATGACTCCGATACTGAACATCGGGAGATACACGAGACAAATATGAGGCTAATCAAGGAATGGAAAGAAATGGCTATCACATCCAATAGAAGGTTAGAATATCTGGAGTGAGGTTTGGTGGAGCTTGAAGGTAAAATAATAAAGAGGATCGACGACTGCCAGAATGCTGAAAAGAGCGAGGGAGGACATCTGGCTAGAGCCTACTTGCTGTTGGGTCTGCAGGAGCTAGGGAACCTGGTTGATGGAGTTAGAAAGATCGAGTTCGGGGAAGTTCCTTCTAGGACCAAATAGATTAGATTTATTTGCTTTATTAAATGTAATAAGGCCAAGTGCCAATAGTGACTTATTTTTATTAACTTAGTGTCGTTTTAGGATTCGTCTATTTTTTATATTAATGAAATGAGGCATTTATTGGCATCTAAGTTCTCCAAATCAGCATGTCGCTACGCCTAACTCGGGCACAACGAGGCTCCCAAATTAGGACGAGAATTTACCTTTCTGCGATATGTGTTTAAATACTGCAAATACTCTTTTCAGAACCCTTACTGACTTGGCTACCTTTTGTTTTTATATCTTTCTTATGATTATTCCCATTCCCCAAAGGTTGGTTTGTGCATACTGGCATCATAAGCTTATCACACAAGATCCAGGGGCCCTCCACCTTCTCCTCCTCCTTGTCCACCAAAAGGCAAAGGAAAAGCGAAGATGGAAGATTTGAACAACACGATCAGAGGAGGAAGAAGCACTGACAGCCTTAAGGAACTTGTTCCTAAAGGATGATGACATGGAATGTTGTGTAATTGTTGAGGAGGAGGAAGAAGAAGGCCCTACCATCCGAGCTGTGGAGAAAGGATCATTCCTCAAGAATTGGACCTTCATACCATCTAGGGCCCGACGAGTCCCGGGGTAGCAAGGCTGAACAACATTATCTATTTTATTTTTTCTGAGAAAATAATGATTTCCCTTTTGCATTTTTGTTTTAAATAATATTTCCAATGTTCCAAAACGTTGTTTTAATTATTGAAAAATTGCATTTGTTTGACCCTTTCAATGAATTGGTGTTTATTATTACCATTTTCTCTCATATCTTTATCTATACCACATTACTATTTCATTTCTCGATGAACCGGCACTTGTGACATGTAATGAGACAACGCAACAAAAGGATAGTGATTTTGAAGAAGAAGATGGCATACCCAAAAAAATTGTCAGAGAAGTAGAAGATTTTGAAAACAATCCTAAGTCCAATCTTGACGAAACTGAAATAATCAACCTAGGAGATTCTGAAATTGTCAAGGAGACCCGCATCAGCATTCACTTATCGCCGTCAGAAAAAGAAGAGTACACACAGTTCTTGAAAGAGTATGAGGACATATTTGCATGGTCATACAATGATATGATCAGGTTAAGTACATCGATTGTGACTCACAAATTGCCCACAAACCCGATGTGTCCGCCAGTGAAGCAGAAACTCCGGAATTCAAGCCTGACATGAGTCTGAAATTCAAGGAGGAGGTAACTAAGCAAATCAAGGCCAATGTACTTAGGGTAGTGGAGTATCAAACCTGTCTAGCCAACATCGTGCCAGTTCCTTAGAAGGATGGGAAGGTCAGAGTCTGTGTCGATTATAAGGATCTCAACAGAGCCAGCCCGAAGGATGATTTCTCTCTTCCAAACATACGCATCCTAATCGACAATTGTGCCAAATATGAACTCCAATCATTTGTGGATTGTTTTGCCGGTTACCACCATATTTGGATGGACGAGGAGGACGCTGAGAAAACCGCTTTCATTACACCGTGGGGAGTATACTGTTATAAGATGATGCCATTCAGTCTAAAGAATGTTAGGGCTACCTATATGAGGGCTATGACTACCATTTTTCATTACATGATACATAAAGAGATTGAGGTGTATGTGGACAACGTCATCATCAAAACCATGAAAGCCACAGATCATATAGCAGATTTAAGGAAGTTCTTTGACAGACTGCGGAAGTACAACCTGAAATTAAACCCTGCAAAATGTGCATTCGGGGTTCCTACCGGAAAATTACTTGCGTTCATTGTTAGCCGACGAGGGATTGAATAGGATCCATCAAAAGTCAAAGCCATCCAGGAGCTGCCACCGGTGTAGAGTAAGAAAGATTTAATGAGTATTCTAGGATGGCTAAACTACATCAGTCGGTTCATAGCCTAGTCCACAATTATATGTGAACCAATTTTCAAGATGTTGAAGAAAGATGCTGCAACTAGTTGGACCAAAGATTGTCAAAAGGCTTTCGACAAGATCAAGGAGTACTTATCAACACCACCAGTTTTGGTCCCGCCAGAGCCCGGTAGACCCATTCTACTCTACCTTGCAGAGCTAGATGGATCCTTCGGCTGCATTCTGGGGCAGCACGACGAGATAGGGAGAAAAGAACAATCTATCTATTACCTGAGTAAGAAGTTCACTCCATATAAAGCACAATATTCTCTGCTGGAACGTACCAGTTGCGCTCTGACCTGGATAGCTCAGAAGTTGAGGCACTACTTCTGTGCTTACACAACGTACCTCATATCAAGGATGGATCCCTTGAAATATATCTTTCAAAACCCATGCCCACTGGCATGCTGGTTAAGTTGAAAATCCTGATGAGCGAGTTCGGCATTGTTTATGTGACTTAGAAACCAGTCAAAGGACAAGCACTGGCAGACCATCTTGCTGAAAACCCAGTGGAAGGAGAATACGAACCCTTGAAAATGTATTTTCCCGATGAAGAGGTGTTATTCATAGGAGAAGATATTGTTGAGTCCTACGATGGTTGGAGAATGTTCTTCGACGGGGTGGCAAATTTAAAGGGAGTCGGCATTAGAGATGTTTTGGTGTCGGAAACTTGCCAACATTATCCGGTATCTCCTAAACTCAGATTTCCCTACACCAACAACATGGTAGAGTATGAGGCTTGCATACTGGGGCTCAACAGCCATCGATATGAATATTTAGGAACTGCTAGAAATCGGTGATTTAGATTTGCTTGTGCACTAGGTACAAAAAGAATGGGCCACCAAGAATTCCAAGATATTTCCATATATGCACCATGTGAAAGAATTAAAGAAGAGGTTCACAAAGATAGAGTTTCGGCATGTTCTCAGGATTCAGAACGAGTTTGCCGTTGCATTGGCCACTTTGTCATCCATGCTACAGCATCCCGACAAGAACTTCATTGATCCTATCCCAGTAAGGATCCATAGCCAGCCAGCATATTTTGCCCATGTTGAAGAAGAAACAGACGAGAAACCTTGGTTCCACGATATCATAGAATATTTGGCAAAAGGAGAATACCCGGAGCGTGCAAATCATACTCAGAAACGTACGCTCCGGAGGTTGTCCAAAAATTTCTTCCACAGCGGAGGAACCCTGTACAGAAGAACTCCTGATTTGGGATTATTAAGGTGTGTCGACGGAAAAGGAAGCTTCTAAACTACTGGAGGATATACATGCGGGGACCTGCGGCCCGCATATGAATGGCTTTGTCTTGGACAAGAAGATTCTTAGGGCTGGTTATTTCTGGATGACCATGGAGACAGATTGCATCCAGTATGTCCAAAAGTGCTACCAATGTCAAATACATGCAGATATGATAAAAAGTGCCGCCAAATGAGCTGAATGCAACAAGCTCACCCTGGCCATTCGCCGCCTGGGGAATGGATGTTTTGGTCCAATCGAGTCCACCGCCTCAAATGGGCACCGATTCATCTTGGTAGCTATTTATTACTTCACCAAATGGGTCGAAGCGTCATCTTACAAAGCAGTGACTAAGAAGGTTGTGGCAGATTTTGTCCGCGACCCGATTGTTTGTCGATTCGGGGTCCCGGAATATATCATCACCGACATTGCCGCAAATCTCAACAGTGACTTGATGAAGACCATGTGTGAGACTTTCAAAATCAAGAACAAGAATTCCACAGCATATAGATCACAAATGAATGGAGCCGTTGAAGCCGCCAACAAGAATATCAAGAAGATACTGAGAAAGATGGTAGAGAATCACAAACAATGGCACGAGAAGCTACCATTTGCTTTACTAGGATACCGTACCACAATCCGCACATGAACCGGGGAAACTCCCTACTTGCTGGGTTATGGTACTAAAGATCTTATTCTTGCCGAAGTGGAGATTCCTTCTTTGAGGATCATACTTGAAGTTGAGCTCAGCGACGCGAAATGGATAAGGAGCCGTTATGAGAAATTAGCCCTCATAGATGGAAAGAGGATGAATGCAGTATGTCACGGGGAACTTTATCGGAACATGATGTCTAGAGCCTTCAATAATAGAGTCAAGTCATGACAGTTCACACCGGGGCAGTAGTGTAGAAGAAGATCTTTCCGCATTAGGATGAAGCCACAAGGAAATTCTCTCCCAACTAGAAAGGTCCTTACATGGTTCACAGAGTATTGACGGGAGAAGCCCTCATACTTGCAGAAATGGATGGAGAAGTTTAGCCAAAGCCGATCAATTCAGATGCAGTCAAGCTATAGTATGTGTAATTATTTATGTTTCCGTAAATGTTGTAAATTGAACTACGCTCTACCTGATTCCCATTTAATAGGGGATACGTAGGTAGCCCTATGGGTGCGGTCACAATTCAATAAAAATCTTATTTCCCCCCATAATCACAAATTGGGGCTGAATTTTTAGGAGGACCCTCAAAATTCTGAAGCAAGTTCAGCAGATCGCAGCATATACATCTGTCAGAGATGTCTATTCATCTAACTGGCGCATAATTTTTAGGAGAACCCTCAAAATTCTATAGTAGGAGAGGTTGAAATGTCTCGGATCGTGTCACAGTCACTGGTTCATCTAACCAATTTCTATTATAATATTATTTACTATGTCTTTGAAACTATGCACGCTTGCTTGCGAAATAACTCTGCTTAGCAAACGCTAGCCCCAATGATTTGAACAGGATCTTCAGACTTCACAATGTTTCTTTGAATGCAGGAACGAGGAATATGCACACCCCAGAATCACAACCTTCATGACAACCACGACACTTTGCTATCATCTGCTATTTGCTCTATTTGCTCTATTTGCATGGGACTAAGACTTGTCCCGAATTTTGCATGAGGCTAAGCCCTGCCTCCATATCTGCATAAGGCTAAGCATTGCCTTCCATCTGCATGGGACAAAGCCTTGTCCCAAATTTTGAATGAGGCTAAGCCCTGCCTCCATATCTAAATAAGGCTAAGCATTGACTTCCATTTGCATGGGACTATGCCATGTCCCGAATCTGCATAAGGCTAAGCAATGCCTTCCATCTGCATGGGACTAAGCCCTATCCCGAATCTTGCATGAAACTACGTTATGTCTCGACCTTGCATGAGGCTAAGCCCTGCCTCCATATCTGCACAAAGCTAAGCATTGCCTTCCATCTGCATAGGACTAAGCCCTGTCCCGAATTTTGCATGAGGCTAATCCCTGCCTCCATATCTGCATAAGGCTAAGCATTGCCTTCAATTTGCATGGGACTAAGCCATGTCCCGAATTTTGCATGAGGCTAATCCCTGCCTCCATATCTGCATAAGGCTAAGCATTGCCTTCAATTTGCATGGGACTAAGCCATGTCCCGAATTTTGCATGAGGCTAAGCCCTGCCTCCATATCTGCAGAAGGCTAAGCACTGCCTTCCATTTGCATGGGACTAAGCCCTGTCCCGAATCTACATAAGGCTAAGCACTACCTTCCATCAGCATGGGACTAAGACCTGTCCCGAATCTTGCATGAGACTAAGCTCTGTCTCGACCTTGCATGAGGCTAAGCCCTACCTCCATATCTTCACAAGGCTACGCATTACCTTCCATCTGCATGGGACTAAGCCTTGTCCTGAATCTTGCATGAGACTAAGCTTTGTCTCCATATCTGCATTAGGCTAAGCCATGCCTCTCTATTTGCATGGGACTACGCCCTGTCACGAATCTTGCATGAGACTAAGCTCTGTCTCCATATCTACATGAGGCTAAGCCCTGCCTCTCCATTTTCATGGGACTAAGCCCTGTCCTGAATCTTGCATGAGGCTAAGCCCTGCCTCTATATTTGCATGAGGCTAAGACCTGCCTCTCCATTTGCATGAGGCTAAGACCTGCCTCTCCATTTGCATGAGGCTAAGACCTGCCTTTCCATTTGCATAAGACTAAGCGTTGCCTTCTATTTGCATGGAACTAAGCCTTGTCCCGAATCTTGCATGAGGCTAAACCATGCCTCCTATTTGCATAAGTCCAATCAAATTTTTTTTTTTTTCCGAGACTAAGCACCGTCTCTCCGACACCATCTATTTTCTCTTCTTTCGGGCTAAGCTCTGCACTCATTAACACACAAGACTAAGCCTTGTCTTGTTGATCCTAGCATCAGGTCTTTTGCACCTCATGGGCTTAAATATCGCCAAATTGTCCTAAGGCGTCATTGTTTAAAGGCATCATCCTCATAGCCGGAAGACACCATGTCATGGCCTCAGGATCTCTCAAATTTGCATATCATTATTCAAAGGCGTCATGGTTCGGAGGCACCATTTCATGGCCTGTGAACACCATTTCATGGCCTGCAAATCCCTCATTGAACAATTCATGGCCCAGGACATCATGGTCTAAGGATGTCATCCTCAACCGTCCAAAGACAATTCTCATGGTCTGAAGGGAATATGCATCATGTTTAAATTTCCGCACAAATATATGCTCGTAGTGTCTATTTACTTGCAGGTGACCCGATAAGAAACCGCTACCCCAACATGAGCAATCCCGCTCTAGTTCCTTCAAATTATCTCAAACCTGACCGCGCACCATAACCATTTTTTCACCTATTCCAAAGCCTCGTGTCCGTTCGTGTGATAACTTCATCAGTATATTCCGTTGATGAATCTAGAACTACACACGACCGGATTCCTGTAAAACCAGGGATATGTAGGTAGCTCAGGAACCAGAGTGCGGCTTAAATCTCTCAAACCATCTCGCTCGGTCAAAATTGGCCATCATATCTTTACCCGACAACTCTTTCATCCGTCCCGGGTAAAGAGGGGCAGCTGTTGATACCCAATTTTTTCCTATAATATTTTTTCAAATGCATATATACCATTAAAACTATACATTAACATCAATTTATATTTTCCATAATTTCTACATTTTATAGGGATTTTTAATTAATTTATCCCAGTATTTTATTTATATAAATAATTACCAATTGCATCACAAATGACTTTATAACAATTTCATGGCTTAATTTTGCTATTTGTATTTATATTAAGCTTAAATTATTTCACAAATAGCCATATTTACACTTTTGGATTACAATTGCAATGACTTTACAATTATATCTCATGCATGCATTATTACATTATCTTACCAGAAAATAGCCTTTATATTTTTAAAATATTGAGTAATTATTTTAAAACATTTTTATGCATGAAAAATATTTTTTATAATCTGTTAATTATTTTTATAAATTATTTTTTATCAATTATTTGGGTATTTAACAAATAGCCTTTTTATTTCAGACTTAACCCTTTTAACACCAGCCCAAAACCCCCTTTAATATTAACCCCAAAAAGCAGCCCAAAAACCCCTTAGGCCCAATCTGCATACACCCGACCCAATAAACCTGTTTAATCGTGGTCGTTGATCATTTTGATCAACGATCCACAAATAAACATACCTTAATTAACCCCCTAACTAACCCTAACCAATCCCATACTTCAATCCACCGTAACCCTAATCGCCGTCACCGGCGAGAGCATCCTTTCTATGGTGTTTCAGTGCCTTCTCCGACCACCCCTGGTCTCTTATACTCCATGTCTCTTCGATTTCATGAGTCCTTGAGATCTTCTCAAGGAAAGCAATCCTATTCTGGTTTGAAACTTGTTTACCGGCCTGTCTCAGGCCATTTTTGTTTGTAAGTAAGGATTTTCTCTTGTTTTTATTATGAATCCATGGGTTTTTGACCGATTCTCTTCATCTCTACTATTTTCTGAAAATCCTAGTTCATTATTGTTCGATTCTTCTCGTATCTTTATAGATTTGAGGTGATGCGGGTGTTATTAGGTGTTTTCCTTTAAAATCTCTTGTTTTAATTAACTATTTCGATTTTTAGTCACTCTTTCTAAAACTAGGGTTTTTCCCAAACTATCTTCAAAAGATTTTTCTACTTTCAATGTTTAATATGTTCATCCCTTTACATATTTGACTAATTTTTGCATGAATGCTCGAACCCTAGATGTTTATAGTGGTTATACTCACTTATTCTTCTTTCATTTATTATGATGATTTCTGGGAATCAGTTGTGTTAACTGCTTCTATTTAGGGATCAAATGTTTTCCCTGTTAAATCCAGTAATATTTGGGATTTTTGACCTAATCGATCTCTATTAATGGTTCGAACCTGCTTTCCTTGTTAAATCCTGCATTTCTGTGAGGTTTTACTTAGTTGGATTCTATTTAAGGAATCCGAGTAATTCCTTCCCCAAAATCAGTATTCTTCGAAGATTTTACTGATTATTTCTTATTAATTACCCTGTTAAAATTTGTGTGCTGAAAATTTATTTGTTTCTTTATTAGTGACATGTTTCCCTATTTTACTTGCCTTAATTAATGAGTAGAATTTTGGGGATTTTTTACTGACTCTTTATATGGCATGATTTTGGATTATTTGCCTTAATTGAACATCCTGTTGTGAATGTTAATTGATTACCCCCAAATCAAGGGGTCTATCCCGGACTCCCTTATGGGAATTGATTCCGTGATTAGTTAATTGTTCTTAATTGATTGAATTCTGATTCTCTTTACCTTATTTGTTCTACTCCCTAAGTGTTATATATGTCATTCTGAAATTCAAATCTATGTACTCCTTATTGCTTTGCTTCTATTAAGGTTGTGTCATTATATACTATCATAACTACTATCTAATTAACTTTGTTTACTACCTGATCAGCATGTCTAGGTTTCACTCTTCTTGTTTGTTACTTTAACCAGCATGTTTACTTGATTTCAAGTACTTCCATCTTTCCTGTTTACTTCCTTCAACCAGCATGCTTATTTTAGTATCTCAGACTCCTAATTTATCTGATTAACACTAATTGGTATGACTAATTATGTGTAGTAGACCCCTGTCCTTAGCATGACTATTCCTACATTCTGTCTTTATGCTTTAATATCTATTACTACTTTAGCTTCAAGTATTATTTCCTTGTTGAGACTCTGAATCAGTAGTTTGTGTTCTAATGCTATGAATTATTTTGCTGGTTTTCAATCAACCCCTGCTTGTTCTATGTACTTGTTGTTCAATATGCTCTCACTCTTATCCTACTTATGTGCTTTTGTTTCAAGTGTCTTGTGTTCCCAACCCCTTATACCTTTTGTGTAACTGTTTGTGCACCTATTGAAAAACTGAAGTTGAATCTGGGCAATGTGATGCTTTTGTGACTATGTTATTATTTGCTGAACCTTCCTTTCCCTCAAAAGGTTTTCAACATGTTTTTTCACTCCTCATATGTTTCTCTAAACTATTGCTACTCCTAAAGTATTTTCACTCCTAAATATTTTACCTCTATACTATTTTTCCAAAGGTCATCTCAACTATGTCAAGCACTCTCACTTATACTCTTAAATTACTTAAGTTCTGCCTCTCTAGTGTGTGTACTGCCTAGGAATCCATGAGATTCCTCTGAACCCTGGCACACTGGGGCTGGCCTTTCCACACTACACATAACCACTTCTCCATTTAAAAGGATCTTGGTGTGAGCATTGCCCGGGGTCCCTGAGGCCCTTGGGAATTTTGACGCACCAGGATACCCCTATTAGACGTTATGAGACTATGGCATCTTGGACTGTTTGAAGGCCTGGTATTCCAGGATCATGTTGGGCCTATTTAGGCTCCCTATAGCATAGCTTTATTTATTTAATTAATTTATTTATGGTTTGTAATAATAATCCTTGTAAACAAATATTGGAGAAATTAGTAAAAGGGGAGGGATTCTTATATAATTTTGTGGGGAAACTAGGTAGAAATCATGCCTTTAGATTTATTATGTTTACTTGTATTAGAAACCATGCCTTAGGTTTGTTATGTTTACTTGAATTAGAAATCATGCCTTAGGTTTTCTATATTTACTTGCTTTAGAAACCATGCCTTATGATTGTTTGGCATACTAGAAAACATGTTATAGGCATATTTTATCTTTTGTTACGAAATTCAGCTTCCGCATATTCATGACCACCTAGAATGTAACGACCCAGCCGGTCGTTTCGTGTGTTGGGACTCCGTTCCCGTGAATGACTCTTCCCATAGCGACTACTCGTGCCTTATGACTTGTGTGGGCCGGTAGTTCGAGATTCGGAAGTGTTTTGGCCAGTTCAGGAACACTTGGTTCCTGAAGGCTAGCCTATTTGGCTGATTTTGGTTCCGAGCAGCATTTTGAGAAAATGGCCTCGGAATCGAGTTCTGACAGATCCAGCAGCTTCGGATGATGATTTCGGACTTGGGAGTGTGTTCGCCTCGGGTTTCTGATGACCCGGGAGTATTTCGGCACCTGAATTGGAATTCAGGATTTCATGTGATTTGGAATTCAGCCTGGAATTTGACCTCGTGATGTCATGGTCCGAATGGAATTTCGGAACTGGAAATAGTTCCGTACAGTCATTTATGACTTGTCCGCAAAATTTGGGGTCATTCCGAGCAGTGTAGACCCGTTCGGCGTATTGATGAGCCGTTGAAATTTTTCTTGAAATCCTAAGTTTGATCTAAGGGGTTTTTGAGAGTGATTCTTGGTTTGAATGATGTTTCTAGTGTTTTGAAAGCTCGAGCAAGTCTGTCATGTGATTTGGGACTTGTTGGTATAATTTGTCGAGGGCTCGGGTGGGCCCAGGGGTCTCCCGGACCCCGACCGGGGTCAAAAACCAGCAATTGAACTGCTGGTGGGAATTTACTGGTGTGACCGCACCTGCAGTCCATGAGCCGCAGGCGCGAGGTTCGCACCAGCGGAATTTCCCTCGCAGGTGCGGCTCCTGCCGCAGGAGCGACCTTCTCTCCGCGGGCACGGCTCCGCAGGAGCGGAAAAAACCCCGCAGGCGCAACCTTTCCCAGGGGCCCAGGCCATCGCAGGAGCGGCCTATTCTCCGCAGGCGCGGCTCTGCAGACGCGGACAAAATCCCGCAGGTGCAGAAAATGCTGGGCAATTTCATTTAAAAAGCCAAGTCGCGAATTCATTTCCTAAAAACACATTTCTTCCATGGTTGACGACCCCAAGAGCTCCAGAACAGATATCTTGGTCTAGGAACTCAGGTAAGTGATTTCCGTAACCCTCCGCACGTAATTTCTTCCGTTCTTTGAGAATTTCCTCTTCCTAATTCATGGAAATTCATAAGATTTTGTTTGGGGAAGAAAGAGGGGTTTGATGTTATTGTGAATTCTGATTTTTGGGCCATTGAGGGATGATTAATGGAGTTAATCTTGATCCTTAGGCGACGTATAACGCGTCTCTTCAAGAATTATAATTTTCCGGACGCCGAAGCTCGGAGTTGAATTTCCAAAGTACGTCAAGAATACGTTTTTATGGAAATAGTTGATAAATCCTCCTCGAATCTTCCTAAATTATTATAATTGTGTGCTTTTGGCTAGTTGCGAGCCATCGAGGGTGATTCGGAGGATTCGAGTGTTGTGTTGATCGGTCTGTTGGCCGGAGGAGCACTTGTTCAGGTGAGTCTCCTTTCAAAACTTTGTAAGGGGGAAATGTCCCCTAGGCTCTTGATTGCTAATTGTGCTCGTTGAGGGGGGCTACGTACGTACCACGTGACGAGAGTCCGTACGTGGCATCTATACTGTATGTTGGGTAGCCGTAGGACCCACGAGCATGTTCTAATTGTTGTTTGATATTATTTGACGTTTTGTACAAGTTATTACTGATATTTGATGATGAAATTGAGCTAGGATAGCTGTGAATTTAATGTACAAAATGTTCAGATAAGAATTATGAACCCCACCAATTGAGTAATTATGTTACTTCTACATAATTGATAAAGAGCAAATAGTAAATGAATAATGAGTTGTTGAGCTAAATGAAGGTGATTAAAATTCCTTTTCATACTTGAATTATTTAATCATGGTAGTATTCTGAGCAAAGAGGATAATATGATGAAAATCCTAACTTTGGCTATCAAG
>ML258979.1:0-18811 GCA_005239495.1 Nicotiana undulata
AGAATAATTTATAGAAACTGTGTATTTGCTCGTTTCTTCAGTATAATTTGGACCATGCCAAAAAAAATAAGGGATAGCCTTAACATACCTTAATTGCTCATGAGAGCTCGAGAAGGTTGTAGATAATCATTCAAACTTGGATAATTTTCTTCCATGAATTTCCAAAGATTTATCCTTAACTTAAGGGAATCTGAACGTTTTTTTTTGTTCCTTCTTNTAATTTCCACGTGGAGGTGGGGTCCTAATCTTATCACAAATTTATTAGTTAATTAGGTAATATTTTATTACTCGGTAATTAATCAATTACTCACATAATTAAGAATTATCTCAATTTATTTAAAATACTACTCACTTTTAACACACCTTAATATCACGGTCATGTGGTGCCTTGTATGGTACTAGTTCATATATACCGGATATTATCGCTCGATCCAAATTGTATCCCAACATGCCAAACTTGGACGAAATTCATTTTCTTCGATTTTCTTACCCTCTCACTTTCACGAATTTACTCATCACTTGTTTGAAATAGCATAATACTTATAATTCCACAATAATCTCATTCCCGAAATTACTTCGATTTACTTACGACGAAATTTTATCGTACGAAAATGCGGGATGTAACAATCAGCAACTTGAATCTCGTTTCTGTATGTTTTGGTTAATAAGTAAAATATCGTTAAAATAATAATTTTTGATTTCTGCAAATTTTTGTGTATTCAGTAAAGCATGTTTAGGTCTGCCTACATTATGCGTGCATTTTAGATACCATGCCTATAGGACTTGCATCCATCATACTCACATAATCACCTATTCACTAGAGCTAAACCTAAGGCAGTGCATTTTGTATGTCTATTAAAACAGTATCTAGAACATTTCAGACGCCTAGGCAAACTCTAGGAACCCAATATAAATCAGAAACTCTTTGCACATCGCTTGTTAACTACAGTGGTCTAAAACTGGCCATATACTTCTTCTGCAACTCTTTAATCCTGCTGTCTTAATGTTGTATTCACACCTGAAATCCTTCCTTAAGTTCTGAAACTCGAGACTCCTTTATGTGCTTGAGTCGTGCTATTTACGTGTACAACCTGTGGAGGGATTTATGGGCCCATATTTGCTTTATATGCTTCCTCTATATGTAGTCCTAACTGTTATTGTATGTCCCTTAGAGTTTATCCTTTAAACCTAGGGGTCAGCCTAGTACTCGCCTTGTAGGAATAGTAGTCCTAAACACCCTCCAGGAATGATAGGATGGGACGGGTAATAGCACGCAATAAGTATTCATGACCAACACACGCGCTTTAAATAACCTTTACGGGGTGGGAAGGGTAGAATACATATATGATGACCGGTGCGCTAATACCACGTGTAGCCCCTCTTCGAGGAGTGACATACCGAGTATTGCATTGATGTGATTCATATTACTTTAAACCTAGGACAATTTCTTTTCAAATGTTATTCTAATGTTTTTCTCTAAACCTTTAAAGATTTTCAAACCTGTTTGAAATCCCCTCTTATATGAACCTTGCTTGCTACTTGTTCATCGTCCAAATTCACAAAATTTCTTGGCTGGGACCCACAGTTGTGGATCTTGAGGGGTGCTTAACACCTTCCTCTTGGGATAATTTCAAGCCCTTACCCGATCTCTGGTAATGCAAACTAGTTTATGAGTTATCAACTCTAGGTGCCCTAACGCACCATAAAAATCGTTAGGTGGCGACTCTTCCTTAAACCNAACCCGTGCGATAGAAAAAGGGGGCGCGTCACTAACTTGGAGTTTGTCGCAAATAGCTAGAGGCTAGTTTGCTACAAAAGGATTATAGGTAATCTTAGGTTTACGAAAGAGTTTTTGTAAATGTTGTTTGGCTCACTGATTTAGTAAATAGTTAGGAAAAATCCTACTGGGAAGTAGGTCGTGGTTTTTTCACCTTTTGAGCCAGGTATTTTCCACGTAAAAATCTCTTTGCTCTTTATTTTCTGTATTTATTATTCCGCAAACAGTAGAGGTTGGAACACATAGAAGAACCTGGTCCTTCTATAACTAGTGCACGTGAAAATCAGACACCACACAAATCACCCCCCTCTTGTGTGGTATTGACTTTTAGAACATCAATTGGTACCAAAGCAGGTTATCTTTGAAGAGGCTAACACCTTCGAAAAAGATCAATATGAGTGCACCACCTGGGAATTGGGAAGGACAATCAACTGCTAGGCCTCCACTCTTCAATGGCCAGTACTACTCCTGGTGGAAGAACAGGATGAGAGATCATATAATTGGTGAAGACTACGAGCTATGGGACATCGTTACAGATGGTCCTTTGGCCACTATGAAGAAGAATGCTGAAGGAGTAGACGTGCCAAAGACAAGAGCTGACTGCACTGCTGAGGACTTGAGAAAGTGGGAAAAGAATGCTAAGGCTAAGAAGTGGCTTGTGTGTGGACTTGGTCTAGACGAGTATAGCAGAATCCAAAGTTGTACCACTGCCAAAGAAATTTGGGATACTTTACAAGTGGATCACGAAGGAACTGCTCAAGTCAAGAGATCCAGAGGCACTTTACTATATTCTCAATATGAGAATTTCTCTATGAAGGAAGGAGAGACCATTCAAGAGATGTAGACTAGGTTAACTACACTGACTAATGAACTGAAATCTCTTGGAAGGACTCTTCTTGAGGAAGACAAGGTTGAGAAGATTTTGACAAGGGTTCTGCCAGTCTCTTGGGAGAGCAAGATCACTACAATTCAAGAATCCAAGAACATTGCAACTCTCAAACTGGATGAGCGAACTGGAATTCTTACTGCCTATGAATTTAGAAGGAAGACAATGAAAATGGATGCTCCCAAGAAGGAAAGGAGTCTGACACTAAGAATCACTGAAGGAGCAGATCTGGAAGAAGATGAAATGGCTATGATCACCAAGGATTTCAAGAAATATCTTATGAGAGGAAAGGTCTCCCCAAGAGGTGGAAACTACAACAAGGCAAGGGCACCAGAAAATACTACTAATGAGGGCTGCTACAAATGTGGGAAGACTGATGATCACATCAAGAACTGCCCTCAATGAGAAGTTGAATGGAAGAAGGAAAGGTTTGAACGAAGGAACCGGAAGAAGGAATAGGTTCATCCCAAGAAGAACAAAGTATCAACAAAGGCTATGGTTGCCGCTTGGGGAGAAAGTTCAGATGAGGAGTCAGGCGATGAAGATGGAGATGAACAAGCACTTATGGAAATTGGGGAATCAAATGAGGAATCTCATGAGGAATCTGAGGTAAGTATATTTCATCTCAAAGACAAGATTAAGTTCTTGTTCAAAGAAAAACTCTCTGAATTATTGCTAGACTTTATTGATGAATCTGAAGTAATCAGTAAGGAAAAGGATCAGCTGTCTAAGGAGTGTGTAATTCTAAAAGCAAAGTGCAAAAACCTGGAACTCAGAGTCGGTGAAACTGTGAGTGAAAATACTTCCTTGAAGAACCAGGTTCATCCACTTGAAACAAATGTCTTAGAGTTAAAATGAGAAAATCTAAAACTAAAACTAGGAACCAGTAAGAAGACAGCTGATAGCTCTCAACTCACCTTAGAAGAAAATGTAGGTATATTAAAAGATGAGTTGTATAGGAAGGATGAACATATAATAGTATTGAAGGAGGAACTTGGTAAGGTCAAGCATGAACTAGATAGAACATGTAAATGGAATAGATCCTCTGATTCTTTGACATGGCTACAGGATCACCATAATAGCAACAGAAGAAGACTTGGCTTTGGGAGTTAACTGCCTAAATGGGACCCCAAAAGCAAGTACCTCACTCTACCTAAAGAAAATTTTTGTAGCCATTGTGGTAAGACTGGTCACTACAAAAGTGAATGCAATGCAAAAGAAAAGGCCAATCAAAAGAACAAAAGTTTTTTTCAAGGGAAAAATTGGTTACCAAATTGGGCCAGAAAGAATTTAATTCATCCTTTTTCTTATAGAAAGGGACCCAAACTAGTTTGGGTTCCTATGACTAACCCCTGATTTTCTTTTTGTAGGTTCAAGTGAAAGGAAGTAGCCAAATATGGTATATGGATAGTGGCTGCTCAAAACACATGACTGGCAACAAGGACCAATTCCTTTCATTTGAGGATCTCAAAGGAGGAAATGTCTCCTTTGGAAATGAAAGAAAGGTGAATTCATTGGGGTTGGTAAGGTGGGTAAGGATGACACACCTTCCATTGAGAATGTCTACTTGATAGATGGCTTGAAATATAGCCTAATCGGTTTGTCACAACTATGTGACAGAGGTAACTTGGTGGGATTCACCTCTACAAAATGTTTTGTAATAAATCTTATTACTAACAAGATTGTTTTGCAGGGAAAAAGAGTGAACAATATTTACATCATTGATCTGTCTACACTGTCAGAAAATGAATTAACATGCTTAAGTGTGCAGGACAATGATCCCCTCCTTTGGCACAAGAGACTTGGACATGCAAGTCTGAGTCAACTCAACAAATTAGTCTCCAAGGACTTACTGATAGGTCTGCCTAACATTAAGTTCATGGAAAACAAAGTTTGTGAGGCTTGTGCAAGAGGGAAGCAGGTAAGATCCTCTTTTAAAATCAAGAAATGGTAAGTACCACCAGAATGATGGAACTGGTCCATATGGATTATGTGGTCCAATGAGAACATTAAGCAGATGTGGTAAGAGATATGTGGGTGCTTGTTGATGACTATTCTATATTTGCCTGGACACTGTTTCTAACAACTAAAGATGAGGCATTTGATATGTTTACTTATTTTGTTAGAAAAATTCAGAAATAATTGAGAAATCAACTTGCATCAATTAGGTCAGATCATGGCACTAAATTTGAAAATGCTAAATTTGCTGAATTTTGTGATGAGCATGGCATAGATCACAATTTTTCTGCTCCTAGAAATCCACAACAAAATGGAGTGGTTGAAAGAAAGAATAGGACACTTGAAGATATGGCTAGGACTATGCTTCTTTCTAGTAAACTACCCCACAACTTCTGGGTAGAAGCTATTAATACTGCATGCTATATCATAAATAGGTGCATGACTAGACCACTTGTAGAGAAGACTCTCTATGAGTTACTTAAAGGGAGAAAGTCCAATATATCCCACCTTAGGGCTTTTGGTTGCAAGTGCTTTGTGCACAACAATGGTAAAGACTCCCTTGGTGAGTTTGATCCCAGAAGTGATGAGGGAGTATTCTTGGGATATCCTTCACATAGTAAGGCTTATAAAGCTTATAACAAAAGAACTATGTGTGTTGAAGAAAGTGTGCGTGTAGTTTTTGATGAAACTAACATTCTTTCTGAGAGACAGGAACAAGAGGATGAAGAAATTGGGCTAGTCAGAAACTCAGTCCAAATTGGAGAAACATTGGAGGAAGGAGCAGGTGATGGAACAGGTTCATCCATCCTAGGAAACATGACAGGGGGAATAGAACAAAATAATTCCCAAAATTCATTGGAACCTGTGCCTGAGCCAGTTCCACAACAACAAGGCATTGAAGGAACTTCAAGGAGTAACTAGTTGGTTGTGAAACCTTATAAATATCAAAGTTCTCACCCTATTGAGAACATTATCACTGATCCAACCTCTGGAATCAAAACCATATCTTCTTTGAAAAATATTTGTGCTTTTAATGCCTTTCTATCTGTAATTGAACCTAAAAATGTTGCTGAGGCTTTGCAGGATGCAGACTGGGTAAATACAATGCAAGATGAGATCAACCAATTCGAAAGGAGTCAAGTTTGGCATCTGGTACCAAGACCCCTAGGTAGAGAAGTAATTGGAACAAAGTGGGTCTTCAGAAACAAACTTGATGAAGATGGAACAATGACAAGCAACAAGGCAAGATTGGTGGTTCAAGGATATAGTCAGGAGGAAGGCATAAACTATGATGAGACTTTTGCTCCAGTGGCAAGATTGGAAGCAATAAGACTCCTCATAGCCTTTGCTGCTTACATGGAATTAACTCTTCATCATATGGATGTCAAAAGTGCCTTCCTAAATGACTATCTAGAGGAAGAAGTGTTTGTCAAGAAACCTCCAGGGTTTGAGAACAAGGAGAATCCAGATCATGTGTAAAAACTTGACAAAGCACTGTATGGACTCAAGCAAGCTCCCAGAACATGGTATGAAAGATTATCAAAATTCCTGCTTGAGCATGATTACAAGAGAGGTAAAATTGATAGTACTTTATTCTTGAAGAAAAAAGGTAAAGATCTCTTGGTAGTTCAGATATATGTAGATGACATAATCTTTGGAGCAACTACTGATAAGCTAAGTAATGAATTTGCTAAATTAATGGGGAGTGAATTTGAAATGAGTATGATGGGTGAGATAAATCTCTTGTTTGGCTTACAAATTAAACAAAATTCAAATGGAACTATGATCCATCAGCAAAAGTACGTTAAAGAGTTGCTTAAACGGTTTAAAATGGAAGATTCTAAATAAATTGATACTCCTATAGCAACAGCCACAAAGTTGGATGTAGATGAACCTGGTTCATCTGTTGATCAAAAGTTGTATAAGGGAATGATTGGTTTAGTGTTGTATCTTACTGCCAGTAGACCTGACATTGTTTTCAGCGTAGGACTTTGTGCAAGATTTCAGGCTAATCCAAAGGAATCCCACTTAACTGTTGTGAAGAGAATCTTGAGATACCTAAAAGGCACCACTAATCTCTGTCTTTGGTATCCAAAAGGTAATAACTTCAATCTTGTGGGATATGCTGATGCTGACTATGTAGGTTTTCTAATGGATAGAAGGAGCACCTTAGGTATGGAACATTTTCTGGGCTCATGTCTCGTGTCTTGCGCCACTAAAAAGCATAATTCTGTGTCTCTATCTACTACTGAGGTTGAGTATGTGGCTGCAGCCTCATGTTGTGCTCAACTACTATGGATTAAATAACAATTGATAGATTTTGGAATCGATGTTGGATGTATCCCTATCTTTTGGGATAACACTAGTGCTATAAGTATGACAAAGAACCCCGTTTATCATGAAAGTACAAAGCACATAGATGTTAGACATCATTTTAAGGGATAACTATGAGAAGGGATTAATCTCTATTGAATTTTGTGCTACTGATAAACAAATTACTGATATCATTACAAAAGCACTAAGTAGAGAGCATTTTGAAAGGAACAAGTTAGATTTAGGGATGATTAACATCACCTAATTTAACCAGTTCAGAATGTACATGAAAAAAGGGAAATATGAAGAAAACAAATTGGCTAGAAAATCTAAAATGTGTGTAAATAATCAGATTAACTGCTAATCAATCTCATGCTGTAAATAACATACTCTTTTGCCATGTTTTTGATATGACTCCATGGTTACTAATGCTATTTTCTCTATTGTTGAAAATTGAGGCTTGATCAAGAGGATTCTTAAATGATGAACCTAGTACATCAGTGCTGGTTAATCTAAAAGGCGAGGTATGTATTCTCCACTATACACAATTTGAAATATTAATAGTTAATCATGAGCAGAACTCTACCCAAACAAGATATTTTCAAAATCTACCCTTTATCCTATTTTGAACCAGTTTTATCTACCCTTAGAATCCCATCAAATTAAAATGCCTAGAATCTAGGGAAGCTATAACCGTCACTTCTAACTGATTAATTGCAAAAGTGATTAGACTTCTATTTGACTCAAAAAGCTGCCGTTATATATTAGTTACCCATCTTTTTTAAAACCCCTCATCATCATCTCTTTTGTAAGCTCTCATTAACACCATAACTGTCGAAACCCTTTCATCTCTCTCTGCTCTAAACCTTGATCCAGATTTTCTCTTCTTCTTCAACCAAAATAACAAATGGTTTATACTCCACCACCCGCTACCCCATCCTCGTCATCTTCCTCCACACCTCAATCCAGCAATACACCCTCACAATCAAGCTCTACTCCATCTCAATTCAATCCCACCACTCCTCAACAAAATCCCATCCCGTCTCAACCCAGTCCCACCATTCCTTAACCTAGACCTAATCAAGAACCCAAAAAAAAGAGGGTCAAAATGCTTGCCAGAAAAACAGTGGCTACAGGTTCTCTCGTAAGAAAGTTGAATGCCAAACTTCAAGCTAGTCAGGCTCAAGAATCAGAAAACTCCAGTGACTCCTTCAAGTCAGCAACCCAGGGGGAAGCAGCAGAATCTCCTGATTCTGAACAGGTAGCCTCTGTTCCAAAAACTGCGTTTGAAGTTTATTCTGAGGTTGGTCTAAACTTAGAAACTAGGTTTGTCTTGATTGGGTCTGTGATTGATGTGGAGATGCCGGAGAGAAGAAGAAGAGGCGGTAATCAAAATACTGAAAAAGAAAAAGAGAGAGTGGGAGTAAGGAGTGAAGTGAGGGGAACAGGGCAAAATTCTACTCGATTGGCTATTTGTGGAACTGAACCAGAACTGGTAGGAGAAGGCATCAAGAAGTCAAGGGGAAGTGAATCAGCAGAAGCTGCAGAGGGATTGGAAAATCTAAGAAAACCTACAGATGAACCTGGTTCATATACTGAGGAGACCCAAGCAGATGTTCTGAGAAAGTTGGGAGATAGTTACATGGCAAAGAAAAAAAGGACTCCGAAGGCTCAAACATAAGTAACAACAAGAGTAAGTAAGAAAATAAAGCCACTCCCTCGCTGGTTCTAAAATTCCTCTTCCGAGAGGAAGAACCACAAGAAGCACCCTAAGGCAGAGTAAGGACGAGTTACAGAAAGTCTTGGAAGAGAGTAAAAGAAAGAGGGTTGAAAAGGGAAAGGAGAAAATTGTTGAGCCTGTAGAGGCTGTTGATATTGATGAGATGGACCTGGTCCATCAAGGTGAACAAGTGGAAGAGGTTGAGATTCAGACTCCAAAACCAAAGAAAGCCAAGACTTCCTCAAAGAAGTTTGCATCTATGTCTGCTGAACCCTCAACCGTAGCCAAGAGAACCAGGTCTACAGTAAAACCCAAGAAAGTTCAAATTGTTGAAGAGGAGGACTAGAGTGATGAAGAGGCAGCTGAGTCCGATGGTGAAAAGGATAAATTGAAAAAATTTGGGAAACACACCATTCTGAAGGGGAGGTTGTTGAAAGATTTGGAAGAATCAGGCATGGTCTTATTGTTGGATAAGCTGGAGGTACAGTGCTGGAAGGACATGGTCCTTCAGTTCGATGGACGATTGGCCAGAAATGAGACAGTCAAATTCATGGCCAACGCTGTAATCAAGGATGACAGAGTCCCTAGCCAAGAGAAAGGGGTACAAATTTCTTTTGATGCCAAAGAATTAGGAGAGATCCTTGGCATTCCATCTGATGGCTATGATGACTATACTAGGCAAAAATGGCCAAGTCTAGATGCTCTTCCAACTGCTCTGCAAATCACAAGAAAATTCTGCGACAATGAATAGGAGGTTGAACCTAAGGCAATCTACAAGAGTGAGATGAAGCCCCCACACAAAGTGGTATTTGAGTTTATCAAGAAGTGTGTACTGCCAAGACAGGAGAGGAGGCATATTGATAACTACATCAATTTAGTTCTGATGGAGTGTCTGGCAGTGGGAGGCAGATAAATTGGCCCTAATTCATCATTCAGCTACTGGACAGAGTGGTAAATGGCTCCAAAGCCCATGCCATTACATATGGTTTCTTTTTCACTTCTGTACTTGTTCACTACAAGGTGCCCTTGAAGAAGGCAGAGATGACCACAAACAAGGATCAATTTGGCATAAATACTCTTCTGGCTTGTGACTATGCGGTAAATGTCACTGCAAATGAACCTGGTTCATCTAGGAAGACACATGTGAAGAATAAAGTTAGAGCACTTGTGCAGGAAAGTGGGGCGAAGGATGCAGAAATACTTCGACTGAAGAACCGTCTGGCAGAGGTTGAATATGAGAGGGATGCTCTCAAAACTGAGCTTGCTAAAGAAAAGGAGAAGAATGAGGGAATTCTTAGGGATATGCTATCTCTTCTCCAAGCCAAAAACCGAGTCTCCAGCCCTTCCCAGCCTTAGTAGCCTAGCTTGCCTTAGTACTTAAGTGACCCTGATTAGAGACTTTTCTTGTTTTCTTTTGCTCATGGTTTTAACTGGTTTTATTTCTCTTTTGTGGATTGTGGATGAACAATGTTTTCTATCAATGAATTTTGCATTTTTGCTCTTACTCTTGTTTCGTTTTCTTTGAAAGTTTGAATTATTTGATCACTATTGATTATTAATCCATGATTGCACTTGCAGTGTCCCCAGTGGCCATGAGTAATTCTTAAGTATCTGGGATCTTCATAATTTTTGCAACTTTTTGATGATGCCAAAAGGGGGAAGAATGGTTATGTGCATACTCTGAACATGTGATATTTATAACCTAATGAACCTGGTTCTTTTATGATAAATGCTTAATACTCTAAAATGTGTCAATGTTGAATTAAGTTGGATACAAGACTAAGATTATGGACGCACAGAGATTGTCATCATCAAAAAGGGGGAATTTTTTGGCCCAAGAAATTGAATTGTTTTGAAGATTGACAAATGAACTCAAAACGTCAATACCACACAAGAGGGTGGTGATTTGTGTGGTGTCCAATTTTCGCGTGCACTAGTTATAGAAGGACCAGGTTCTTCTATGTGTTCCAACCTCTACTGTTTGCGGAATAATTAATACAAAAAATAAAGAACATGGAGATTTTTACGTCGAAAACACCTGGCTCAAAAGGTGAAAAAACCACGACCTACTTCCCAATAGGATTTTCCCAAACTCTTTACTAAACAATGAGCCAAGCAGCATTTACAAAAACTCTTTTGTAAACCTAAGATTACCTCTAATCCCTCTATAGCAAACTAGTCTCTAGCTATTTGCGATAAACTCCAAGTTAGCTATAACTTGAAACACACAGTACCTATTACAGACGCTTCTAGATAAGGCTGAAAAGGTACAAGTTGAAATCACCTACTACAAGTAAACTAGACTAAAAGACAACAGTTGGAACTGGTTCTTCTAGCTGGTTCAAGTAGCTTCAGAGTCGCACACTTAAATCTCACACGAACTGCTTGCAAAATTGCCTTGCTAATTTTGCTCTCAATTCTTGCTTAACTTCTGCTTTTGTGCGTACATGTACAAAGAACAATCTGCAACATATAGGATTAGTAGACAAGAGATTTACTAGAGTTCTAATGTTACTCTTACACCAAGGAAGAGTTCTAGATAATCTATACTTCTTAAATCCTTCCTTATCTTGATTCTATTCTTACTGAATAAGGAGTCCTTTTCCTTATCATTTTGCAATCTTTTCGATCAGGAGATATCTCTTAATGTGAGTTTTGGCTAGAATCAGTCGCGTTTTTGGGTCATGTTGTTTCTAGAGAAGGGATTCAGGTTGATCCCCAGAAGATCGCAGTAGTGAAAGATTGGCCTAGACCAACGACCCCGACGGAGGTTCGCAATTTCTTGGGTCTAGCTGGGTATTATCGGAGGTTTGTGGAGGGATTCTCTACCCTCGCCTCCCCATTGACTAAATTGACGCAGAAAGCAGTGAAGTTCCAATGGTCCGACGCTTGTGAGAAAAGTTTTTAGGAATTGAAGTCGAGATTGACTTCGGCACCGGTATTGACCTTGCCATAAGGTATAGAGGGATTTGTGGTTTATTGCGATGCTTCAAGGGTTGGTTTGGGGTGTGTGTTGATGCAACATGGGAAGGTCATAGCGTATGCTTCAAGGCAACTCAAGAATCACGAGAAGAATTATCTGACGCATGATTTGGAGCTTGCGGCTGTGGTGTTTGCATTAAAAATTTGGTGGCATTATATCTTTATGGGGTCCACGTGGACGTGTTCTCAGACCACAAGAGTCTTCAGTATCTATTCAAGCAGAAAGAACTGAATCTAAGGCAGCGGAGGTGGTTAGAATTGCTCAAAGATTATGATATGAACATTTTGTACCATCCAGGGAAGGCGAATGTGGTGTCCGACGCTCTCAGTCGGAAGTCTATGGGTAGTTTGGCTCATTTGGAAGCAGATCAGAGGCCCTTGGCTAGGGAGGTTTATCTATTGGCCAGTTTGGGGGTTTGTCTTTCGACCTCAGGCAAAGGGGAGGTTATGGCGCACAATGGGGCAGAATCGTCGCTGGTAGCGGAAGTCAAAGCAATGCAGTTTAGTGATCCAACATTGGCACAGTATAAGGAGGCAGTTCTAAATAACAAGATTTCTGCATTTTCACTCGGCAGCAATGATGGATTGCTGCGATGTCAAGGTAGGCTATGTGTTCCAGATGTGGATAATCTTTGGGATAGGGTTATGGTGGAGGCTCATAGCTCCAGGTATTCTGTGCACCCAGGTTCTACGAAAATGTATCATGATCTCCGGGAAATTTATTGGTGGAGCGGTATGAAGAGGGATGTGGCGGACCTTGTATCCAAATGTTCAAATTGTCAACAGGTGAAGGCCGAGCATCAGAGGCCCGGTGGGTTAACCCAGCTTATGGAAATACCAATGTGGAAGCGGGAAATGATTAATATGGATTTCGTGGTAGGGTTACCTTGCACTCAGCGCAAGTTCGACTCGATTTGGGTGATAGTGGATCGACTTACGAAATCAGCTCACTTTTTGCCAGTCAAGTCCACCGATACAGCAGGACAGTATGCTCAATTGTACATCAAGGATATAGTTAGACTTCATGGCACTCAAGTTTCTATTATCTCAGATCGAGGGGCCCAGTTTACAGCTAATTTTTTGCGGAAATTTCAGCAAGGTTTGGGTACTCAGGTAAATGTCAGCATGACTTTCCATCCACAGACTGAAGGTCAGGCAGCGCGGACTATTCAGACGCTCGAAGATATGATACGGGCTTGTGTTTTAGACTTCAAGGGTAATTGGGATGATCATTTGCCGCTTGTTGAGTTTGCTTGTAATAACATCTTCCATGCTAGTATCCGAATGTCCCCATTTGAGGCATTGTACGGAAGGAGGTGTAGATCTCCGATCGGATGGTTCGAGGTTCCCAAGCTATGGAGAAAGTTAGAATCATTCAGGAAAGGATGAAAACTGCTCAAAGTCACCAGAAATCTTACGCCGATGTTCGCCGAAGAGAATTAGAATTCCAAGTAGATGATTGGGTGTTCTTAAAGGTTTCGCCCATTAAGGGAGTGATGCGGTTTGGGAAGAAAGGGAAGTTGAGCTCTAGGTACGTCGGGCCGTATCGGATTGCTCAACGGGTAGGGCAAGCAGCTTATAGGTTGGAATTGCCCCCTGAGTTGTCATTAGTACACCCGGTGTTCCACGTGTCCATGTTGAAAAGGGTAATTGGAGATCCATCCACCATCGTGCCAGTCGAAACCATTGAGGTAAATGAAGAACTATCGTATGAAGAGGTTTCGATTGCTATTCTTGATAGGCAAGTCCGTAAATTGAGAAATAAGGAAGTTGCTTCAGTCAAAGTGTTATGGTGAAGTCAGCAAGTCGAAGAAGCTACATGGGAAGCGGAGAAGGAAATGAAAGAAAAGTACCCCGACTTGTTTGAATGAGTCTAGTAGTAAATCGTGCGTGTTCCTATTCCTAGGCAATTGTAAGTTGTGGTTAATGTTGCATAAGAAGGGACCCTAAATTGTTTTCCCCTAAAAAGCCTTGTTGTTGTAACTTTTCTATGCATGCCACAATTGTTTGTGCTGCCCTTACTTGAAAAATATGTGACCCCCTTTAAAGCAAATAAAAGTTTTGGGAAACAAATGTGCTAAGTGATTAATGGTAGTGTAGATTGGTAATGGTTAAATGAATTGTCTATGATCTATTGAGGTGCTTGAACTGTATGGGGTGCACTGAAATGGCCCAAAGTTATGTGCAAATATGTCACACTAATTGAATCATGTGCAATTGTGAGGTAAGGAGAATGAGTTATGTGTAGTTGATAAAGTGATCAAATACTATAAATTGCTGAGGTAACAACTTGGTGTGTAAGCTATTGAATGGTTAAAATTGTGTAATAGTGCTTGGAAATGTGTTTCGGGGGCTTTCTGACAGGTAGATAACCCTAATTACAAAGGAAACTCTTGCGAAATTTTCTGAAAATATTGAAGTTAGTGTAAATTGGGAAGTTTGCATATCATGTTTTCAGAACCCAACGATTTCCAAAATCCTCATTCGAGGACGAATGATTTTTAAGGGGGGGGAGAATGTAAAGACCCGTAAAATTTCTTGCTTAAAATAATGGCCGAACGAGCCCCGAGTTGCTTTTACTGTGGAAATTTCTAAAACGGACCTAATTTGAACAAAAAGTACCCCAGGAGCTAAGGAATTAAATTTCCCAGAAATTGGGTGTTATGCGACGCACTATGCGATCGCATAACGTGTATGCGGACCGCATAGTGGTCGCATACACAGGTAGATCACTGTCCAACTGAAGGACAACTATGCGGTCCAATCTGCGACCGCATTTCGGTTCTGCGGATCGCATAGCTGTCGCATTATTGCCTTTGAGTTTTGGGAAGGGGTGTTATGCGACGCACTATGCGATCGCATAACGAGTATGCATACCGCATAGTGGTCGCATACCTGGGCAGATTGTTTTCAAATTTTGGCCCACTTGAGGGCCATTCTGCGGTCCAATATGCGGACCGCATGTCAGGAATGCGATCGCATTCCTGACCGCATATTCGACACGGTCTTTTAATTTTCTAAATTTTTATACCCGACCCCAGTTTCATTTATCCTCTGCCCCCTTTCATTTTAACTGGTACCTAAACAAAATAGAGATAAGTGAGAGTGGGTTCTAGAGAGAGAAATCTTCATCTTCCCCAAATTGGTCCTCCGTCTCTACCTAGGCTTGGAAGTTTATCGAGTAGTAGTCACCTTCTTCATCATAAGAGGTAAGTCTTCACCCTATTTTCCCCAAATTCTAGGAATTTAACTAAGAATAAAACACACATAGGTTGGTTCTTGAGGATGAAAAGTTGGGACCTTGCATGCATGTGAATAATCTTCCATGACCTAGTAAAGGGAAGCAAGTAGAGTAATCTTTCACTAAAAAGGGTTTAGTCAATCTAAGGGATCACATAGTGTTTGATAAAATGCTCAAATGAATTCGAGACTCCTAATTCTAAGGTAAATGTGTCGTATTGTGAACTAGATTGACGGTGCTAGGCGGTTCGGTGAATTGCAATAGAAATTAAAAAGCGGAAACTCGACTCCAGGTATGTATGGCTAACTTTAATCTTTGTAAAATCGCCTTGTGGTGTCCGAGCATACGGTACNATAATTTTCGTTTTATACGTATTGTGAGTTGTAAAGAAGCTGTATTCCTATTGCTGAAATTTTCTGTGATTGAATTGTGAATTGTCATTGTTGATATGAGATATGATTGTTTGGTGGGATCGGGTTGCGCGCCGCAACAGGAAGGATAAGGGTGATATGTGAGAAGTGATAAGGGTGTGATGTGATTGTCCGGTGGGATCGGGTTGCACGCCGCAACAGAAACATAATAAATGATTTTGATTGGCAAGTGGGATCGGGTTGCGCACCGCAACAAAAGAAATAAGGGTGAAATGTTGTGAAGGGACAAGGGTGGAATTGCGATTGTGATTGTGATGAAGTGAAAATTGTGGAACTTCCATTGTGTATCTTTCCATTGTGGAACTTCCATTGTGTATCTTTCTATTTCTGTACCTTTTGCCGGGGGTTTGGGGAGGGTAGAATATACGCAGACCTTACCCCTACCCTAGAGAGGGTAGAGAGGTTGTTTCTGGAGGACCCTCGGCTTGGAGACAATAGATCTGTGATAATAAAACCCGAAAAATAATATCAGCAACGTGAGAGACATCAAATAAATGGAAAAGAAGTAACACAAATATTATGCAAAAGTGTGAAACACAACATAAATTGCTAGCATATCTAGACAAAACACTATCATAATCGTCAGTACAAAGAGGGAAACCAAGACAAGAGGAAAACCGCTCGACTACCCGTTAACCTACAACCCTAATGCTCGACCTCCACACTTTCCTATCAAAAGCCATGACCTCGAAAATCTGAAGCCGCGTCGTATTCTGTCTGATCACCTCGACTCAATACTTCTTAGTCTTCCATCTACCTCTTCTTGTACCTTCCAAAGCCAACTGCTCACACCTCCTAACCAGGACATCTAGGCTTCTCCTCTACACGTGTCCGAACCATCTAATCCGCGCTTCCTGCATCTTGTCGTCCACCTGAGCCACGCCCACCCTCTCCCGAATATCTTCATTCCTAATCTTATCCAGCCTAGTGTGCCCACACATCCATCTCAATAAACTCATTTCTGCTACATTCATCTTCTAGATATTTGAATTCTTGACTGGCCAACACTCAGCCCCATGGACGGTCTAACCACCGCTCTATTGAACTTACCATTGAGTTTCGGTGGCACATTCTTGTCACACAGGACTCCAGATGCTAACCTCTATTTCATCCACCCCACCCCACCCTAATACAGTGCGTAACATCCCCGTCTATTTTCTCATCTCCCTTGATAATTGACCCTAAGTACTTAAAACTTTCACTCTTGAGGATGACCTGTGAGTCAAGCCTGACTTCCCCGTCTGCTTCCCCCGTCATGTCGCTGAACTTACATTCCACATATTCCGTCTTAGTCCTACTCAACTTGAAACCTTTAGACTCCATGGCCTGCTTCCATACCTCCAGTCTCCCATTAATGCCGCCTCGCGTCTCATCAATCAGAACTATATCATCATCGAACAACATACACCATGGCACCTCTCCTTGGATATGGTTTGTCAGTGCATCCAACGCCAGGGCAAATAAGAACGGGCTGAGCGCAGATCCTTGGTGAAACCCTATAACCACTGGAAAAGGGTCTGAATCACCTCCCACGGTCCTAACCGGAATCATAGCTCCCTCATACATATCCTTGATCGCCCTAATGTAAGCCACCGACACACCTTTCACCTCCAGACATCTCCAAAGGACGTCCTTGGGGACCTTGTCATACGCCTTCTCTAGGTCAATAAACACCATATGCAAATTCCTCTTCCTATCCCGGTATTATTCCACCAACCTCCTGATAAGGTGGATAGCTTCCATAGTAGAACGACCTGGCATAAACCCGAACTGGTTTCCGATATAGACACTGCCCTCGTTATCCTCCCTTCCAACACCCTCTCCCAAACTTTCATGGTATGACTTAGTAACTTGATACCCCAATAGTTCTTACAATTATGGATATAACCTTTGTTATTGCACACCAGAACCATTGTATTCCACCTCCACCCATTAGGCATCCTCTTCGTCTTGAACATAATATTAAACAACCCAGTCAGCCACTCCAAGCCCGCTCTACCCACATATCTCCAAAACTCTACTGGAATCCCGTCTGGCCCGGTTGCTTTGCCCCAAATAATCTTACCCATCGCACCCACGACCTCCTCAACCTTAATGTGCCTACAATACCTTAAGTCGCGGTGGCTCTCGGAGTGCCCCAATTTCCCCAACACGATGTTTACATCCCCCTATTCATTCAGAAGTTTATGAACGTACGACTGCCATGAAGGAGTCTAGAAATGGCTTGAAAATCCGATTCATAAGATCCATAAAGGCTGCTGGAGCATTGGTCAGCCCAAAGGACACTACCAAAAATTCAAAATGACCATAACGAGTCCTGAAGGCAGTCTTAGGAATATCCTGCTCCCTGATCTTCAACTTATGATACCCAGACCGTAAATCAATTTTGGAGAAGAACCTCACACCTTGCAAGTGATCAAAAAAATCATCTATTCGAGGCAATGGATATTTGTTTTTGATAGTGACTTTGTTGAGCTGTCGATAATCAATACACATCCGAAGCGACCCATCCTTCTTCCTAACAAAAAGAACCGGATCACCCCACGGCGACACACTCGGACGAATGAACCCCTTATCTAATAAATCCTTCAACTGCTCCGTTAACTCCCTTAACTCTACTGGCACCATTCTGTATGGTGGAATAGATATTGGCAGCGTATCTGGTAGTACATCAATCCCAAAATCGATCTCTCTATCTGGCAGAATCCCTGGAAGCTCGTCCGAAAATACTTCAAGAAACTCATTCACAACTAGCACGGACTCGGGGGCCGACACTTCTGAAGCGGTGTTCGCGACCCGGACCAAATGATAGATACACCCTTTCTTAATCATCTTCGAGGCCTTAAGGCAGGAGATAAACCTACCTTTCGGCACCACACCATTCCCCTTCCACTCAATAACCGGCTCATTAGGAAACTCGAGTCTCATGACTCTCGTTCGGCAGTCGAGTTTAGCAAAGCACGAATAAAGCCAGTCCATTCCCATAATAATATCAAAATATACCATCCCAAGCTCAATAAGATTGGCCGTGGTAACGCGACCACATACCGTGACAACACAATTCTTATAGACTCGCGCTGCTGTAATAGAATCACCAACCGGAGTCGATACAGAGAACGGCTCATGAAGCTGTTTGGGTTCTATCCCAAAACTTGAAGCAATAAATGGGATAACATAGGACAAGGAGGACCCTGGATCAATAAGAGCATAACAATCAAGTGTTTGAACATTCAGAGTACCTTTGACGACATCTGGAGAAGCCTCCGCGTTCTGGCGACCACTCAAAGCATAGAATCGGCTGGGTCCACCTCTACCACGAGCCCCACCCCTAATTACACAACGTCCTGCTGGAGCTGGAGGACGCACTGAAGATGTGGCGGCTGAAGAACCGGATGACTGGGCAAATCCCCTACCCCTGCCCTGGCTGGGCGCACGACAGTCCCGCTGAAGATGACCCCTCACCCCATACCTGTAGCATATCGGGCGATCCAAATAACAGGCC
>ML258980.1:560-14372 GCA_005239495.1 Nicotiana undulata
GGTTAGGCTTGGCACTTACTCAGTACATGGGGTCGGTTGTACTGATACTACACTGCACTTCCTTGTGTTGTGCAGACCCTGCTACCGGACCCCGTGGAGCGTTCTGAGGGAGATACCTTCAGTCCACGTCAGAGCTTCGAGGTATACACTGGCGTTCGTGGATCCCGAGGCTTATTTCCTTTACCACTTCATTGTCTTTCTCCTTATTTTCAAGACAGTGTTGTATTTTCATTCCAGACTTGTATTTAGTATTCTAGTAGCTAGTCCGTGAGATTGTGACACCCCGGTTTTGGGAGTTTACGTTATTTCATGACTGTTATGTTCTTACTTTTCACATTTAAAGTTTCGTTATCTTTATTAGCAATGCTTGAAGGATTCTGTCGGGAATGTGAAAGAAGGAAAAACATGTTATCGATTTTCGGTTAAATGGTTGAAGTTGTCAAGTTAGCATTTTTTTCCATGTTAAATGATTGTAAATTGCTATTGAAAGCTATACGTTGGCTGGCCTAGTGGGTTCAACGTTAGGCGCAGTCACGGCTTAAATGGTGGGAATTTGGGTCGTGACAGATTTGGACCACTCGGGAGTTGATTCGAGAGGCAAGCGGGTTGCAGAGTAGCTTTTCGGGCTAGTTTGAGGTAAGTAATGTCTTTAAATCCTTTCCTGAGAGTATGAAACCCCGGACTTTACATCCTTTCACGAATTTGGAGTGATGCACGGACTGGATGACGAGTGTGGGGCGTGCACGAGTTGGAAATTTGGAAAAATGTTCCTTTTTAGGAAATTATTGAGTTGCGAAACTGCTTTTAAAGCATATGAGTTATAATATTACTATGTTTTGATATATTTGGGTTGTAAAACATGTTTGGGGCCTAGTGCCGATCTGTTTTAACCCCTTGGGGCTATTTTACTGATATTCTCACTACTTTGAAACTATGATTTTACACTCAGTCTTTCTTGTGAAATTGTTGACACTCTTATTTGATAATATTACTATTTCTTGAAATGAAATACTATTTTGGGTCGAGAACCTCGTTTTATTCATGGCCCTAGTGGCATGCTGAGAGTGTCTGACTGAGTGAGGCCAAGGGCCAATGTTGTGAGGATGTTATGATATGAGAGAGGCCGAGTGCCTGAGAGTGATTTATGCCATGATGTGGCTTGTTTATAGCGCTTGGGCTGTAGGAGCCCCTCCGGAGTCTATACACACCCCCAGTGAGCGCAGGTACCTACTGAGTGCGAGTGCCGAGTGACGAGTGATTGGGAGGCATGAGTGACAGTGAGGTTGCCCGCGGGGCTGATATTGAGTGATGGTGAGGTGCTGAGGGAAATTGTTACGAGTGATGATTATGGACCGAGGGGCAGTATTATGATAATATTTTACTGAGTTTTTGACTATGATTCACTTCATTTTCAAACTGATAATACTGAGAGTTTTACTAAGAAATATTGGAAAAATTATACTTGTTTCAAAGGATTTTGTGGAAACTGGTTTTCGAACTTATGTACACTGTATTGAGACTTGATGTTTTACTATTTTGAGGATTGTTGTTTTGTGCTGTGTGTTTCATATATTTCAGACTGTGATTTATTTTCATTACTACTGAGTTGGCGTACTCATCATTACTCCCTGCACCCATGTGTGCAGATTTAGGTACTGGTTCGGAGCAGTAGTCGTCCGAGCTTGTTGTCATCAGCGTTTGGGATTTCGAGGTAGCTGTCTAGCGTCCGCAGCTTCTCCACTTCCCTTCTTCTTATAGTTCTTGTATTTGATTCATAGACATTATTATGACATTAGCAGAGTTAGTTTATTTCTTAGATGCTCGTGACGGTTGACTCTAGTCTTGGGGGATTAGTTTAGACTGTGGAATTATATTATTGATGCTTAAAGACTTAAAGAAATTATTTTATACTCTGTTTGCTGGTTATTATTGATTTTTGAGAAATTATATTAAAACAAAATGTGTAGTTATGTGATGGTTGGCTAGCCTAGTTCTACGATAGGCGTCATCACGGCCTGTTAGGATTTGGGGTCGTGACACAATCAAAGCTAGGAGGTAGTATATAAATTTAGTTATTAACGCTCTTAAAAATTGACTTCTTAGCTATAATACCATGTCTGCTACATTGCAACATAATTATATTATAATATATTTTCCCCTCGTAGGAAAAAAGTAAAACTTGAAAATTAGTTGGCCGAAATAGAAATCCTTCAAATGTAACCATTAAGAACATTTGGGTTCTTGCATTTGGTAGCTAAAAAGCAGGGCCATAGCTGCTTTTGGTGAAGGGTTTCAATTAAATATCCAATTGCTAAAAAATTACAGTATGCAAAAAGATTAAAAAGATAAATTTTGTACTTATGAATACATATAGAACTGGTCCATTTTTATTCTTAAGTCGCAGAAAAAGATTTCAAGTGAGTGCATTAAACTATGACGGCTGATTTTGCATGGGAAACTACACTATATACCTACAAAAGATAAATTATTTATTCATTTTTGTCCATCTTTAAACTATTTATAATTTTTACCTATAGGACCTAACTTTATTACGCACCTACCCATTCCCTTTTGCCCCGTTTTCACCTTGATTCAATAGTAAAGGGCCCGATGTAAATGCAAAGTTCTTCCTCTCTTTCATTATGCAAGCATTTACCTGTAAAAAGAAAGTTTAGTGTACCTATTTTATTTTATCTTTATATTTCTTAAATCGAAAGGAGTTTATTTCTATAATATGCAAAATCACGACATTTATAGATTAGTTATGCAAATAATTTTTTATGATAAATATCAATAGTAACCTAATAATTACAATAAACATAAGATATATAATAAACAAATAATATACGAATAGTATAAAATATTTTTTATATTATTGCTAATGTATATAATTTAAATCAAAATATAAAAATTCTATTAAACTTGAATAACGAATCAACTATGATTCTAGTATTGCTAATACATGAAAGGGTGATGCCTTGTGTTTACCTTGAAAAATATATTAACAATTAAATTTAATTTGTGATTCTAAAAATATTTGATTTATCTTAATACTAGTTGTTATGTGAATAATGCTAAGTGTAAATAAGCAAGAAATGATAAGCAAACCGGTGTGCTTGCAAGATTGGGGGCCTCGAGCTCAATGGTATAGGACCTCGAGGAAAACATTTAACGGTTGATAGCGAACAATAAATAAAGAACAATGAATGAACACAATAAATGAAGAACAATAAAGTTATAGAGTAATTGCTGAGCACGTTTGAGCAAACAAAGTAGAGAATGTTCTATTGTTGTGAGTATTCATGTTTGTTACAAAATGAGAGGGGCCTCCTTTATATAGGAGGGGCAATTCCAACATAGTACATGTCTAATTATTACAAAGAAATGCTACTGGTACAACTGTATAAAGGCTCAGTACGGACTTGTACTATTTCATACAGACCTTGTCAGCTCAAACCACGTGTCCTTAGGAATTTTCCGCCTTTCCATGACGATCATCGATTTGTACTGCTCCGAGGTCGACCGTAGTGAACCTTAAATTTTAGAAATTTGGGTTGAAATATAGTTGAACTAGAGAAGAAGACGAATTTGTATTGTATACCCAAATAGTATACAAATATACCATATTGGTATACAATTCATTCCAACTATATACCCTATTAGTATAGCTATATACTATATTGGTATCTTATGCTAGTTAAATCATATTTTGGTTGTGTTAGCTACATTTAATTGGTACAATATTTAATTTATTTTAATAATAATGATATAGAAATACTTTATTATATGAATATGTGATACGCTATTTTTTTTATTTTTCTCTTTATGCATGTGCGTATGTAATAGTAGTATAGTCATATAGTTACCGGAAATTAACCATCAAAACTGTATACCATGTTGTTATAGTTATATGCCATATTGGTATCATATAGTAGTTTGAACATTGTTTTAGTTGTTTTAGCTGCATTTTAAGTGAATTATATTATGAAAATTATTTATATGAACATGATTTGAAATGCTGAAATTCTTGTGTGCCGATGGACATAAATTATGTGTATTATGTATTAGTTTTTATAGTTATAGATAATTGTTGGAATGACCCCATACAACAATATACCCCTGTTAGTATACAAAATGAGCAAGTTGTTTTGCGAATATTTAGCTTGCAATACGATAATGTAATTTTTTCATGCTTTTATTGCGTCCTTTAATGTTTTGGTACAGTAGTATAGTCGCAGATAGTTGTAGCAATATTCTAGAAAAATCATACGCTCTGTTGGTATACATATATACCATATTGGTATCACATGGTATTAGAAGTCTTTATTGCTACTTATACTTTTATTGCATTTTTCAATATTTTATTATCATTTTTATTCTAACTAGTATATGTGAAGATTTGGTTGCTGTAGATTATATTTTTTTGCTCTATAACTGGTTGTATTACTACTAATGGTAGAGTGTGTAGTGATATTTGTAGGGAAGGAGATCAAATTCTGCATGGCAATCACGTGTTGATTCTTAGAATTTGATTATATAATTTATGATGCTCAGCAGTAGGCAGTGTGATATTATGTGAATTAGATCAAGTGACAATTGATATTATTTCAGTTTAATAATTGAATTTATAAAATGAGAAAGAAAGAAAAACAAAAGGTATATTATACTAGTTATATTAAAAAAAAGGGGAACAAATATTTACTATATCAGTTATATGTTCTTATTGTATAAAAAAGAATAATAAAAAATAATGAAAAACAGTAAATGAAATTGAATTATGAAGAGAAAATAATATATAAAAAAGAAGTTAAATGAAATTAGAAAAGGAACAAAGAAAAAAATAAGAAGAAAACAAGAAATATAAAAGGAGAAAAGAAAGAAAGAAAGGAAAAAAAGAAGAAGCATAGAAATAAAAATGAATTAGAGAAAAAAGAGAAATTTCCCCATAAAAATTACTATGGGTAGGAGATGTAATTAGTATGATGGGTAGAAAAATAGATGGGTAGACACGGATAAATAGTTTTATTTTTGTGGGTAAATGTGTCATTATCTCATTTTGCATTCTAGGTCTCGTCTCAATCAAATTTGGGAGGTACCCTATAATAGGGGCATTTGCATCTATACCCGATTTTTGGGTAACTTTTAACTTGTGCCCGCTTTGCAAAAACAATTGCAAGCGTACCCACTTTTTCGTGTAACTTCAGCATACGGGGCTGAAGTAGCAAAGGCAATCACGCAAAACTTCAGCATTCTAGTAGACGGGACTGAAGTAGCAAGTGTGCTGAACCAAGTGTGATAAAATTTTTGTTTGTAATTGCTGAACTTAAGCATAGTAGCTGAAGTTTTGTTCTCTATTTGCTGAAGTTTTTATTTGTAATTGCTGAAGTTCTTATTTTTGTAACTGGCGAACTTCAACTCTAGAGCTGAAGTTTTTGTTTTGTAACTGGCGAACTTCAGCTCTAGAGCTGAAGTTTTTGTTTTGTAACTGGCGAACTTCAGCTCTAGAGCTGAAGTTTTTGTTTGTAACTAGCAAACTTCAGCTCTAGAGCTGATGTTTTTGTTTGTAACTGGAGAACTTTGAGGAGGAAAAGGAGGAGGAGAAAGGGAGCTGAAGTTGCTTAAAAAAATGGGTATAGGTTAAATGGGGGCGACCAAATAGGGCGCCCCGTGCAATGTTTACGGAAAAAGACAGGCATAGCCTATTTACCGCCTATCAGGCTAGAATTTAGAAAGCATTCAAACGTTTTATATTGGCATCTTTGTACAAATAGCCGGTCAGATTGATTATTACTTTTTCTAGTCGAAAATCAGGATACATTGATTATATACATTTATACATAACATAAATTATACGCGAATTAAATTATACATTCGTCAGCTATTTTTAGTTTATACGATTGGGAGAGTAGTTATTTAGGTTAACTAGATTTAGTGTACGTGCGTTGCACGTGTGTTTGCGTCTATTATAAAAAGTGTATAAAATTTAGAATAAGAATGAATTATGTGTAATAACAATTGACGTCGAGATAAATGTAATGTTTATTTAAGTTAATAAACAAATGTTACATTGATGAAATAGTTGAATGTTGAGTTATTGGTTATCTTTTGAACTTGCAGTGTGTCACGACCCAAAATCCAACAAGCCGCGATGACACCTAATACAACCCGCTAGGTAAGCAAATAAACAACTATTTCCAATGAAGTTTACTAAGACAAATGAGTAAAAGAAAATATATGAATCTTACGCATTTCACAAGGACTGGTGGTACAAATCATGAATTTTTAAGATTAGAATTTACAAAGCTAGTATGAAATAAATACATCATCTGTTAGAAATATACATAAAAAAATTTCTATAATCTAAGGCTACCGTGAACAGGAGGCAACTACAACCGGAACGCCGGTACATTTTCAAATCCAGCTCGCGTCGATTACAGTAGCGTCAGCAACCAACATCAACACACAAGGTGCATAAGTGTAGTATGAGTATACCCGACCCCATGTGCTTAATAAGTAACAAACCTAACCTTAGATTCAAAGTAGTAACGAGTTGAGACAAGGTTCAGAGTCCAACTCCAATAACCAGCAACAATCCATAACAATAAAATAAAAGGGCACATGAAAAAAACTTAGAGGTAAGATGCTCAACTTGTTTATAGTTACAGAAAATAGACATGTTTTTCAAGTATAACAGTAAATCCCAAATCCTTCACCCAAAACCCAAAGAATATGAGCAAGTTTGAAAACTGTGATTTGTCCAAAATACCTTTCAACAATAAATAAGATTTCTCATTTTCAGATAGCATGAGGAAAGTACATCTCTATTGCCTATATGTCAAGATACAGATAAAATCATGAATGTTACCAAAACCGGATAGCAGAAGGAAATGCATCTCTATTCATGTATCTCAAGTACGCATGTCAAATGCAATGCATATCAGTGATGAACTCATGTACTCACACTCTCAGAGTACTCAATCTCACTGTCTCACATTCTCTCTCACCATGCTCAATACTCAGCACACTCAATCACTCAGCACTGTACAATACCTGGTGCGACGTGCAGCCCGATCCACATATAGCCATAAGGTCCGTTGTGGCGTGTAACTCCATCCCCTCCCCCCCCATACATATATATATATATATGTATGGGGGGGGAGGGGATGGAGTTACACGCCACAACGGACCTTATGGCTATATGTGGATCGGGCTGCACGTCGCACCAGGTATTGTACAGTGCTGAGTGATTGAGTGTGCTGAGTATTGAGCATGGTGAGAGAGNCCCTCACTAGGGGCGTGTACATACTCCGAAGGGGCTCCTTCAGCCCAAGCGATATAACCTGCATGGACAACTCACGTGCTTCATGGACAACTCACGTGCTATAGTATCAATATCTGGATACGCAAAGACAACTCACACGTTATAGTGCCGATATCCTCACAATCAGGCCCTCGACCTCACTCAGTCATCAATCTCCCCATTCTCTTGGTTCACAATACTCATGTTGACGACGAACAAGCAAATACTGTATACATTGTATTAAAACTAAATATGGAGACGAACAAAAATTCGGCCCTCAAATCTTCCATCGCGCCTCTGACTTTTCAAATGATACATAGATCTAAATTTTTTAGTTTTAAGTAATTTGAAGAAAGTGTATCAAATCTTCCATCATACCATGGATAGATCTGAAGCAAAGAGGGAGTACGAGAACAAATTTGGCCATGACTACGGATTGAACTTTTGAAAATCTAAAGCGGTGTCGCCGGAAATATAAACAGATCTGGCCATGGCGGTGAGTCGCCGAAGAAGACGACGACCTTGATGAAGGGAGAGAGATCTGAGGGAGAAGAGAGAGGGTTGAAGGAATAATTGAGGGATCAATTGTATATATTTATACTTGGATGAAAATATAAAAGGTGACTATAATAATATTTTAAAGTGTTTTTGTTTATAAGTAATATGATGCATTATTTAGCTATAGCATGTAAAATTTTCATTTATTTATGGTAGTTTATTTCTCTCTTTGTTTCTAATCTATAAATGTATTGACAACCACAATGTCCTGTGTCTCAATCTGTAACGACCCGACCGGTCGTTCCGTAGAAATTTCATTATTATTCCTGTTTTTGCCTTGTCATAGGTTGGTTATACTGTTTATGATATGTTAGAGTCGGTTGGCTCGGAATCGGAATGGTTGTAGTGAGAATTGAGACACTTAGTCTCTAAAAATAGCTTTATAGTTGGAAAAGTCAATTGAGAGTTGACTTATTGGTAAACGACCCCAGAATGCGGATTTTATGGTACGGATAGATTCATTAGATGATTTGGGACTTAGGAGTGTGTTCGAAATATTTATGTGATGTCCGGTGTAGAATTAGGCTTGAATTGGCGAAAGTTAGTTTTTGGTAATTTCTGGTCGGTAGTGGAAAATAGGCTATCGGGGTCGGAATGGAATTCCGGAAGTTGGAAAGGGTTCGTAATATTATTTTGGATATGTGTTTTGGATAGTTTCGGCATCGTTGGTGGAATTTAGAAATTTCAAAGTTCATAGGCTTGAATTCGATGTGATTTTGGTGTTTTGATGTTGTTTTTGGTGTTCCGAGGATGCAACTAAGTTTGAATGATCATATATGATGTGTTGGTATGTTTGGTTGGGTCCCCGAGGGGCTCAGAATGGTTTTGACTGGTTAACAGAGAGTTTTGGATTTGGAATATGCAGCTTTCAGTTGCTGATGTGCAATTTGCTAGTGTGACCGCGCATGTGAGTGGGGAACCGCGGGTGCGGCTCGCAGAAGCTGACAGGGTCTCCGCAGGTGCGGATTTTGGTCGGCTTAGTAGAGGGTCGCAGATGCGGATAGGGTACCGCACCTGCGAAGTCGCTGGTGCGGGTTTAGGCCGTTTAATGAAAAGTCGCATGTGCGGTGGATTTGACCTCATGTGCGATCCGCAGGTGTGAATTTTAGGCCGCAGGTGCGAAAAAACTGGGCAGAAAAGTATAAAAAGGAGACTTTGCTATATTTAACCCTTTTTCCACCATTGTTGTGCGGGTTCCGAGGTTTTTGAGGAATGTTGAAGGGGAAAAATTTGGTTCTTCATTAATGTAAGATTTTTGGACTCAATAACTCAATAATATGTGATTAAAGACCATATTATCAGTGTTTAATTAAGGAAAATCTATAGAAAAATATGAAGTTAGGGCTCGAGATTATGATACCGTTTAGGGATGATCTGAGGGGTCCAACGGACTCCGATTTCAGAGTTATTTATATGTACGGACTCGTGAGATGATGCGGGTCATTTGGTATAAAAATTGTCGAGTTCCGAGATGCGGGCCCGGGGGTCAGGTTTTGGCTAATTTCGGGTTTTGTGCTAAAATTAATATTTTTCAATTGGAATTCATTCCCTTAGCATATTTTGATGAGAAAAAGACGATCTTTATAGATTTGGAGCACTCGGGAGTTGATTCGAGAGGCAAGCGAGTTGCAGAGTAGCTTTTCGGGCTAGTTTGAGGTAAGTAATGTCTTTAAATCCTGTCCAGAGGGTATGAAACCCCGGACTTTACATCCTTTCACGAATTTGGAGTGACGCACACACAGGATGACGAGTGTGGGGCGTGCACAAATTGGAAATTTGGAAAAATGTTTCTTGTTAGGCAACTATTGAGTTGCGGAACTGCTTTTAAAGCATATGAGTTATAATATTACTACGTTTTGATATATTTGTGTAACGACCCGGCCGGCCGTTTTGGAGAGTTAGCGCCCCGATCCCCTGATAACTGTTCCTCCCTTGTCTTATTAGGTTAATGGAACGAGTCGGAGCGTTGAGTGATGAAAATTGGAGTGTTTTTGGACATATAATCCTTTAAGGTGAGCTTTGACCTTAGAAATTGGGCCGGAGCGGGAGCTGTGTAAAGACGGATCCGGAATGGAAATCCGTCAACTCCGTCAGCTCCGTTGAGTGATTTAGGGGTTGGAAGCGTGTTCGGAATGTGTTTTTGAGGCCAGACGTAGATTTAGGCTTGAATTGGCGAAAGTTAGAATTTCGGCGATTTCGGCCGATAGGTGAGATTTTGATATCGGACTCGGAATGGAATTCCGAAAGCGACAGCAGGTCCGGAATGTCATTTATGACCTGTGTGCAAAATTTGAGGTCATTCGGACGAGTTTAGACGTGGTTCGGCGTCGGAAGTGAATTCTTGAAAATTCCTAAGTTCCTAGGCTTGAATCTATGCATTTTTGGATATTTTGAGGTTAGGGGACGTGTTTTTAAGGCCCGACCAAGTTTGGATAGGGTATTGGGATCAGTTGGTGGTTTTGGGTGAGGTCCCGGGGGGCCTTAGGGTTGTTTCGAATGCTTATCGGGAAGTTTGGAAAATTTGAAAGTGCTGAACCAGACCTGTATCTGGTGTTCCGCACTTGCGATGGAATTTCCGCAGGTGCTAGCACGCAAGCGTGGGACTTATGCCGCAGGTGCGAAGCCCCAGTGGCCTGGTCAGGGATCGCAGGTGCGACCTGGGCTCCGCAGGCGCGGAACCGCAGGCGCGACCTTTCTATCGCATGAGCGGTCCCAGGGATTTAAGTGATTTTCCGCACCTGCGATGATTATTCCGCAGGTGCGGTACCGCAGGTGCGGTTAAAGGAACCGCAGGTGCAGAAATCCCTGTTTATATTCTAAGAATCCGAGGGTTATGTTATTTCACCATTTTTGAGTTGTGGGAGCTCGGGAGGGGCGATCTTTGAGAGGATTTTAACGTGGGTAATCGAGATAAGTGATTTTCTACCACCATAGGTTAATTTTCGCGTTCCTAATCTTAAATCCCACCCTTAAATTCATGATTTTGAGTTAAAATTGGGGGAAAATGGAAGAAACTTCTTAGACCTAATTTTGGGGTTTTGATTGGGTAATTGACCTCCGATTTGAGAGATTTTCATATGGTTAGACTCGTGAGCGAACAAGGGTTCAGAAAATATAAATTTTTCCCGATTCCGAGACGTGGGCCCGAGGGGCGTTTTGGTCAAATTTTCTAATTTCGCGTATTAGTTCTGAATTAATTAGTTATTTCGATTTCTTGAATTTATATTTACGTTATCCCATCGAATTGAATAGATTTGGGCCACCCGGAGTTGGATACTCGTGGCAAGAGAGTGATTAGCGGTTGATTTGCACAGTTGAGGTAAGTGGCTTGCCTAACTCTGTGTTGGGGAATCTCCCTTAGGCATTTTTACTGGTTTTTCCTATAAAAACCCCGTGTACGTGAGGTGACGAGCGCGTGCACGGGATATTTTCACTGAAGTTCCTTATTTCTTTCTACATAATGCTTTCTTTCCAACTCTATTATTACTGCTATCATTTAAATTGCATAATAACTTAAGGTTTATCATGGTAAATTGATTTCTAACTTATTTTCCAATCGTTACTATCCTTTGAAACTTATTTAATGATCTTTCTTCGAGATTTCCAAAAGGTTTTTCCTCGAACCCGTAAAACTGCGTTATTTTGGAGATTTACTTTATATTACGTATAGATACAGGGATTGCGGGCATAGACCTTAGCCTTTCCCTCATTCTGCATTGCATACAGGGATTGCACGCATAGACCTGAGCCTTTCCCTCATTCTGCATTGCATACAGGGATTGCGTTCATAGATCTGAGCCTTTCCCTCATTCTGCATTCCATACAGGGATTTCGGGCATAGACCTGTGCCTTTCCCTCATTCTGCATTGCATACAGGGATTGCGGGCATAGACCTGAGCCTTTTCCTCATACTGCATTGCATACATAGGGATTGCGGGCAGAGACCTGAGCCTTTCCCTCATATTGCATTGCATTGTACCTTTACTTTCTTACAGAGCTTTATATATATATATATATTGCGTTGATCCGAGCATTTGATTATACCGTTTCTTGCTAGACTTTACTTATAATTCCTGTCGATTATCACCTGTTTTACTTACTTGTTCTCTATATCTGTTACTTTGCAAACGTCAGTAGGGCCCCTACCTGACCTCGTCACTACTTTACTGGGGTTAGGCTCGGCAGTTACTGGGTACCGAATGTAGAGTACTCACGCCCTTCTGCGCATGTTGTTCCCCATGTGCAGATCCAGATCCTAGTACGCGGTATCTCAGCTAGCCTCCAGTAGCGGTATCAGGAGACTCGAGGTATAACCTGCAGCGTCCGCAGATCTCTGAGTCCCCTTCCTATCTTGTAGTTGTAGTACTTGTAGATGAAATTATACGGTCTTTTCTATCCAGTTTTACCTATTGAGCAGTAAAGTAGTTTGTGATGTATTGTGATATTCCAGGTTCTGGGTAAAGTAAATGTTAAATGCCGATCGGCGTCGACTTTAGTATGATTTATTTCACTTACTATTAATTTACCTGTTTTATCTAAATTTTGCTTAAGTAATATGCTTACCTAGTCGTCTAGACTAGGTGCCGTCACGAGACCCAGTCGGAGGGAGGATTGGGTCGTGACAAGTTGGTATCAGAGCTTCTAGGTTCATAGGAGTCACAACATCACAAGCCGGTTTATTAGAGTCTCGCGGATCGGCGCGGAGACGTCCGTACTTATCTTCGAGAGGCTATGTAACTGTTAAGAAAGATCATACTTCTTGAATCCCCTTCTCGTGCTGATTATCACTATCAAATTCTTAAACTCTATTATATTCTTGCTTACAGATGGTTCGCACTCGCACCGGACGTACCGACGATTAGGAACCCGAGCCCCCAGCCAGAGCCACTAGAGGCAGGGGTCGGGGTAGGGGACGAGCACGCGGTGCAGCCCGAGCACCGGCTAGAGCAGTGACGGAGGATCCCCCAACGGCTGCAGTTGGAGGGGCACCGGAGGTCCCTACTATCACTCCAGCTCTCCAGGAGACTTTGGCTCAGTTCATGAGTGCTTTTAGTACTCTGTCGCAGGCGGGACTACTTCCGCTAGCCTTAGCTACATCTCAGGCCGGGGGAGGGGCACAAACTTCCGCAGCCCGTACTCCTGAGCAGAGGGTTCACATGGGGCAGGTCCCCGAGTATATTCCTATGCCTCCAGCAGCTCCAGTTCAGCCTGAGGCCAGAGCAGCTGCATCTGAGTCTGAGCAGCTCCGTCTTGAGAGGTACAAGAAGTACCACCCACCTGAGTTCAACGGTTTAGCTTCAGATGACACTCTAGGTTTTCTTGAGGAGTGTCATCGCATCCTTCGTACCATGGGTATTGTGGAGACGAGTGGGGTCTCTTTCACTACTTTTCAGCTGAGAGGAGCAGCCTATCAGTGGTGGCGTGCATTTGAGCTTAGTAGTCCGGACGAGGCAGCCTCACTTACTTGGGCTCAGTTTTCAGAGATGTTTCTACTTGAGTTCGTCCCTCAGAGTCTCAGGGATGCTTGGCGTGCAGAGTTTGAGCAGCTACGCCAGGGTACTATGACCGTGTTAGAAAATGCGGTCCGGTTTAGTGACTTGGCACGACATGCATCAGCTTTGGTATCTACTGTCAGAGAGAGAGTTCGTCATTTTATTGAGGGACTCCATCCTAGCATTCGTACCAGTATGGCCAGCGAGTTGGAGACTGATATCACTTACCAGCAGGCCGTGAGCATTGCTAGGAGGATTGAGAGTATGCTGACCCGGGACAGAGAGGAGAGAGAGGCCAAGAGGTCTCGAGAGACGGGTCATCTCTCAGGAGCTCGTGCATCAGCAGGACGCTATGGTAGGGGTTTTGTGACTCGCCCGGTACATTCAGCTCTTCCAGCTGCCAGTGGTATTCCAGCACCTCCTAGACCTCGGGAGCCTTATTATGCACCACCAGTATCTCAG
>ML258981.1:0-17114 GCA_005239495.1 Nicotiana undulata
GGGCTGCACACCGCATATATATGTATACACATACATATATATATATATACATATATATATATATATATATATATATATATATATGTATATATATTATATGGATAGAACTGCACGCCGCAACGTATGTTATATGGATCGGGCTACACGCCGCATATATATGTATACACATACACACACACACACACACACACACACACACACACACACACACACACACACACACACATATATATATATATATATATATATATTGGATCAAGTTGCAAGCTGCAACAGTTATGTGTACGCATGGTACCTGTTGAGTGAGAGTGCTGAGTGTGAGCTTGGACTGTGCTAGTGGAGTCACGAGTGACTGAGAGACCCTATTCATGAGTAATATTGTGCCCAAGAGGCTATAAATTGTGAGGTTATTGCTTTTCACTCATTTTACACCGAGTCACCTTAATAAAAACAGATTTAATGTTTTATGCAAGTTTAAATGGGGAAAACTGGAGTTTTAAAGTATTTGGAAAAAAAATGTGGACTTTTGATTTACTTTATTTGTTTTCACTGGCACCTGATTGTATGAAATTGTGATTTTAAATGCTTTTCAATGCACTCAAGTTCTTAGTTACTTTGGTTACTTACTGAGTTGGCGTACTCATGTTACTCCCTGCACCTCTGTGTGCAGATCCAGGTACCGGGCCAGCTCGCTAGTTGATTTTCTCACGTGTTTCGGAGTTGATCCAGGATCGAGGTAGCTGCTCAGCATCCACAACTTACCTTCCTTCCTTTCCTATTTCATAGACTTGTAGTACTTTTGGACCTGTATTAGTAGCAAGGTCACATTTTGATACCTTGTATTCCCTGTATCAGATGCTCATGATAGTTGACTCCAGAGGTCTGGGTCGATATTAGTTTTTGATCGTTTTTGGATTACTATTCTTGCTGAACATGTCTTAAAAAGGGAATTTTGTTAAAATTTGAGACTATATTTCTATAAAATAGAAAATGTTGATTTTATTGTGTTAGAGGGCTAGCCTAGTTTCACGATAGGCGCCATCACGGACCATACTGATTTGGGGTCGTGACATTACATCTTGTGTTACGGATATGGCTTGATACAACGTGTTCAGACTTGTTCAGTCTATAGTTGTGGAATTTTGATCTTGTAAATTATTTCAAAAGTAGAAATTTGGTTCTAAGGTTTATGGGCCAGGATTGGATTTTGAAATTTCAACTGTGTTGTGCTATTGGACCTATATGGGGTAGGGTGACGTGGGATCACCCCCGAATATGTGCATGGTAGGTTACACGTCAACTTTGGTGGTGTGTGGAACAACTCTAGGCACGTTCGAGGACAAACATATGTTTAAGTGGGGGAGAATGTAACGACCCGGTCGGTCGTTCCGTGAGATTAGCCCCATTTCCCCTGTTTTAGCCCCGTCATGTGTTAATTAACCTAATTATGATGTGTTCGGTCGGTTTGGGTTCGGAGTGGTCGTGGTGAGAATTGAGACACTTAGTCTCTTGAATTGGCTTAATAGTTAGGAAAGTCAACTGGGAGTTGACTTATTGGTAAACGACCTCGGAATGTAGATTTTATGGCTCGGATAGCTTCATGAGGTGATTTGGGACTTAGGAGGGTGTTCAGAACGTGGTTTTGATGTCCGGAGTAGAATTTGGCTTGAATTTGCGAAAGTGAGTTTTTGGCGATTTCCGGTAGGCAGTGGGAAATTAGCTACCGGGGACGGAATAAAATTCCGTAAGTTGGAACAGGTCCGTAGTATCATTTTGGACATGTGTGAATTGTTTCATGTCATTAGGACGTGTTTTGGTTAGTTTCGGCACCGTAGATGATTTTCGGAAGTTTAAAGATTCTGAGGCTTGAATCATGAGTTGAATCGATGTTTCGATTATTTTGGGTGTTCTGAGGGTTCGACTAAGTTCGGGTGATAATTTATGGCTGGTTTGTATTTTTGGTTGGGGTCCCAAGGGGCTCGGGATGGTTTCGGATAGCCATCGGGGAGTTGGAAGTTGGAAAAATGCACCAGAAATGGTGCTGGTGCTGTCCTTCTTGTGTGGCCGCACCTGCGGAAGGGAAGCCACAGGTGCGGATGAGGGGCGCATGCGCGGAAAATTGCAGGTTGAGGAAGTCTGCAATGATATATGCCTTACAATAAACCAATAAACAAAGCAAACTAGACGGTTCGATCAAAATGAATTCTTGTTTTGACTAAATAGTTATGGATGACTTGACAATTCCAATTCGAATCGACCAATTGAATCCGGTATATTTTCCACGTTCATAGGAGTGCGTTTATGTTTCTGCTTTACGAATATGATTTTTTTGGGAATTTCTAATAATATCTATCCTTGTTCCTATTTTGGCATTTTTAATTTTCGGAGTGTTAGCCCCGATTAGCAAAGGGCCGGAGAAACTTTCTACTTATGAGTCGGGTTTAGAACCAATGGGCGATGCTTGGTTACAATTTCGAATCCGTTATTATATGTTTTCTCTAGTTTTTGTTGTTTTTTTATGTTGAAACAATTTTTCTTTATCCATGGGCAATGAGTTTCGATGTATTGGGTGTATCCGTATTTATAGAAGCTTCATTTTCGTGCTTATCTTAATTATTGGTTTAGTTTATGCATGGCGAAAGGGGGCATTGGAATGATCTTAGCTCCTGAATATTCAGACAATAAAAAGAAAACCAGAAAAAATAAAATTGAGACAATTATGAATTCCATTCAGTTTCCTTTACTTGATCGAACAACCCAAAATTCAGTTATTTCAACAATATTAAATGATCTTTCAAATTGGTCAAGACTCTCTAGTTTATGGTCGCTTCTCTATGGTACCAGTTGTTGCTTCGTTGAATTTGCGTCACTAATAGGCTCACTCTTCGACTTTGATCGTTATGGACTAGTACCAAGATCGAGTCCTAGACAAGCGGATCTAATTTTAACAGCCGGAACAGTAACAATGAAAATGGCCCCCTCTTTAGTGAGATTATATGAGCAANAAATCTAATTTTAATAGCCGGAACAGTAACAATGAAAATGGCTCTCTCTTTAGTGAGATTATATGAGCAAATGCCTGAACCAAAATATGTTATTGCTATGGGAGCCTGTACACTTACAGGCGGGATGTTCAATACCGATTCTTATAGTACTGTTCGGGGAGTCGATAAGCTAATTCCTGTAGATGTATATTTGCCAGGTTGCCCATATAAACCGGAAGCGTTTATAGATGCTATAACAAAACTTCGTAAGAAAATATCTCGAGAACTCTATGAAGATCGAATTAAGTCTACGAGCGAATCAGTGTTTTACTACCAATCACAAGTTTCATGTTCAACACAGTATTCATACGGGGAATTATGATCAAAGAGTTCTTTATCAACCACCATCTACTTCAGAGATCCCTACATAAATCTTTTTCAAATACAAAAATTCAGTATCTTCCCCTGAATTAGTGAATTAGACAGGATTCCTTTGTCCAGAATAAAAAGTGGTGGGTCAATTTTTAGAAATTTCATCGTAAATGTAAATACTTATACTTATATAAATAAAAAGGCGGGAGAGATAAAAAAGATGCAGGGTCGTTTGTCTGCTTGGCTAGTCAAGCATGGGCTAATTTATAGATCTTTGGGCTTTGATTACCAAGGAATATAGACTTTACAAATAAAGCCCGAGGATTGACATTCCATTGCTGTCATTTTTTATGTATATGGGTATAACTATCTCCGCTCTCAGTGTGCCTATGATATAGCGCCTGGCGGATTGTTTAGATAGTGTGTATCATCTTACGAGAATAGAGTATGGTGTGGATCAACCAGAGGAGGTATGCATAAAAGTATTTGCCTCCAAGAGGAATCCTAGAATTCCGTCTGTTTTCTGGGTTTGGAAAAGTGTGGATTTTCAAGAACGAGAGTCATATGATATGTTGGGAATCTCTTATGATAATCATCCACGCTTGAAACGTATTTTAATGCCCGAAAGTTGGATAGGATGGCCCTTACGTAAGGATTATATTGCGCCCAATATTTATGAAATACAAGATGCTCATTGAATGATAAGAAAGCTATTTCCACTTAGACAATTTCAGATATTCAAGGATTGCACGTTCTGTTCTAGATTGCGAGATTTGGATAGCACCTGCGAAGCCGTAGGTGCGGGAATTTAGTCGCAGGTGCGAGAAATGATATTTAAGTGCGGGTCCTCAGGTGCGAAGAAATGACCGTAGGTGCGGTTTCACTGGGCAGAATGGTATAAATACCCAGCCTTCGCGAATTTGAGTTATTTCACCCTTATTTTCATCCGGAATTGAGCTTTGAGAGAGGGTTTTAAGGGGGAATTCAAGCAAAAACTTCGTGGAGGTAAGATTTTTTAACCTAAAACTCGTTTTTATGTGATTATTGGACTGATTTACGGTGAAATCTATGGAAATTAGTGCCTAAATTGGGGGTTAGGGCTTGGGAATTTGGGGACTTTGATTGAGGAATTGAAGGGTCATTTGTGGTTGGATTTTGATGTATTTTATATGGGTAGACTCGTGGGAGGATGAGGATTCTTGTGATACAATTTTTATCGAGTTCCGAGACGTGTGCCTGAGGGTCGAGTTTGGCTAATTTAGGTATTTGTGCATCATTTTGATAATTTTCGAAACAGTTTCGTCTCCCTAGCTTATATTCATAATATTAATCTGGTTTTGGTTAGATTTGGAGAGATCGGAGGCCGATTTGAGAGGCAAGATCATCGCAAAGTAGTATTCGGGCCGGTTTGAGGTAAGTAATGACAGTAAATCTTGTCCTCAGGGTATGAAACCCTGGATTTCACATTGTATCACTATTTTGGAGTAGCGCACATGCTAGATGACGAGTGTGTGGCGTACACTTTTGGGGGATTGTGACTTGGTCCGTCCCGTAGCAACTAATAAGTTGCGTATTTCATTACAAATCACATGATATTTTATGTTTTAAAGGATTATTACTATGTTTTGGGTTGAATGTCCTATTTTGGCCTCGTGCCATGTGTTTAGACCCCTTGGGCTTCTTTTTTTAATTCTATTCCTCACTGTGTTGACCTATGATTAATTTACACTCAATTATATTATGCTTAACTGATTTCGAACTCAGTCTCATTTACACTATTTTTTATGTATAAAATGATATTTTTGGGTCGAGTACCCCTTTTTTTTTTTACTGATAGCCCGAGTGGCATTTGAGAGGTTTCTAACTGAGTGAGGCCGAGATCCTATGTTGTGAGGAGCATATATGGATCGGGCTGCACGCCGCAACAATGTGTATATATATTGATCGGGTTGTACGCCGCAGCGAGATATGTTGGATCGGGCTGCACGCCGCAACGAGATATATGGATCGGGCTACACGCCGCAATGATATTGGGTCGAGCTCCACGCCGCAGCGATATAGCGCTTGGGCTATAGGATCCCCTCCGGAGTCTGTACACCCCTAGTGAGCGCAGGTACCTACTGAGTGCGAGTGCGGAGTGCGGAGTGCTGAGTGCCGAGTGATGAGAGATTGTGAGGCATGAGCGGCTGTGAGGTTTCCCGAAGGGCTAATTATGAGTGATTGTGAGGCATGATGAGGGTCTGATTTTGAGTGATGTTATGCCCGAGGGGCGGTTTATTATTCATGTTTTTGCCCGAGTGGCTACTTATGATTCATTTCATTTTACACTAAACTTCTTGGGCATCTTCTGAAATTGTTGGAAATTACACTTTTCAAAGGATTTGTTTTACTGAAATTGGCTTTTTAAGCGTGATGATTTAACGTACACACTGTTGGAAAGAAATACTGTGCTTATTGTGAATTGTGATTTGACTTTATGTGTTTCTTACTGCTCACGCCTGATTTATTTTCATTACTACTGAGTTGGCGTACTCATAATACTCCTTGCACCTCGTGTGCAGATCTAGGTGCTAGGGCAGAGTGAGCTGTCTATCTGTTCCAGATACTTCTCGGAGATTTTGCGAGGTAGCTGCATGCGTCCCCAACCCTTCTCTCTCCTGCTTACTATTATAGAGTTTATTTTCCATACTTGTATATTTTTCGTAGATTCTCATGACCAGTGACTCCGGGGTGTTGGGGTTGTATTTTAAACATATGGTGTAGCTTTGTCTGTTTAGAATGTAATTTAAATGAAACCTTTACGGGTTATCAGTTTAGAAATGATATAAATGAAAGATTCTTTATGGCTTGAGTGTTGATTTGGCTGGCTTAGTTCCACGATAGGCGACATCACAACAAGCTCAGATTTGGGGCCGTGACAATTGGGCCACAGTCACATGGACTCAGTCATCACCAGGCCCAAATCATCTTTGACCGAATTCATTTAGCTGCTCTAATGACTAATAATATGCGTCTTGGGCAAGATTCCATTTGGACTCACCCATTATCAGGCCCAAAGTCTCTCTTAATTATGGACCCGTTTGGCGGTTAATATGCAAGTTGCCAAATTAATTCAAATGAATGTCTCACATAAGTATTGGGCCTTTACATCTAGTCTCAAAACATAGGAAATTGAGACTTTAAACATGATTACAGCCTTAGGTGCACTTTTAATCAAACTAACTATTACAATTATGTACACATACGCGTGAATTGTTGTGATGCCAAAACAAACCAAGGTACACGTTCGCGTGACCATGGTCAAACATTCTTAGTAAAATAAAACATCTTAATCAAACACTCGTAGAAATGCTCTTAGGCGTAATTTCTAAACTAACTATCGTGATTGCGTACACGTTCGAATGACGTGATCGTAATTATTTTTTAAATAAATTCAAGTTACGCGGTCACGCAACTTTGACTAAGTTTTTCTTAAATAAATTAAGTGTCGTGAATTGTGTACACGTATGCGTGACATGGTTCTTAACACACCAAACTAAACGAGTATATGAACGCGTAGCTCGTATTAAGGTAAATTTTTAAATACAAGTAATTGAATACTTAGAAGCGGTAAAAGGTAAAACACACATAGGTCCTAAAATGAGTAATTTGATAATCTAAGCCAAAGAAATTTTTAAATGGCCGTGCTAAAACCACGGAACTCGGGAATACCTAACACCTTCTCCCAGATTAACAGAATCATTTACCCGGTCTTCTGGCTTCGCAGACTTTAACGGAGTCAAACTTCCTCGATTGGGATTTTAAAATAAATGGTGACTCGGAACACCGTAAATAAATAATTCCGAGTGGAGACTATAAAATTAATTAAATAATCCTAATTCGAATTATGTCACATTAATTGGAAAAACTCCCTTATCCCCCTTCGAAAAAAGGAGGTATGACAGCTCTGGCGACTCTGTTGGGGATCGAACCCAGAACATCTGGTTTAGGGTTCAGAATTCGAGCTTGTAGTGTAATCTGTACTTGGCTTTATTGTTTCCTGATATTACTGTGATTGTGGGCCTAATGTGTTAATTGCCACTCATTTGCTGCTTTGATATTATTTGGATTGTATTAAACTGTCTTCTTACGCCTCCCTTTTGAGTCTTCTAAAAATATGGTGCACACGTACGCGTGGCCCACTTTTCTATTAGAGGTCATACCAAATAAAATGAGGATGAATCAGCCACTAGGCCGAGTAGACTTTCCTGCTCCCGGTACGTCGCTCCCACCTCGGTTCAAGATGTCTGCTTGGGTAATCCATGTCCATAACACATCCCCAGGGTTAAACCTATAATAACAAAGCCTCATGTCGGATCCTGGTAGGAACATTTATTTGCATCACGTGCATTTGACTTAGGGGACTCAACACAGGGGTTGGGTCTGTCTAGGACAGGTGTACCCGAAATAAAAGACCATCTTGATGCATCTTACATGCTACGTGTGCATTTAATTATTTCGGCTTGTTTGTTGACCAGCTAAGGAAAGAAAATCAACAGAAAAACCAAGAGTGAGGTGGGATAGGAAATTCATCTGGTTTCGAAAAACCCCGGTATTTGAAAATGCCTCAAAACTCTAACAAAAATTTTGAGAAAAATAAGAGAAAAAAAGAAAATGCATTTCAAAAATAAGTCAATATCGTGTTTTTTCAAATTATGTCAAAACTGACTGAATTACGCGGGTCTGATTCTCACCGGATGTGAGATACGTAGGCAAACCTCATCGGTACCGACCCCAATTCTTCCAACAAAGTAAATAAAGTATGTCCATAGGTCAAAAAATAAAACCGACCCAGCTTCTGTTAAGTCTTGCGTCATTTTATATTGTCGAAGGGCTATCTTCGTTAAGAACGGACACGCCTGTCAATAAGGCACCCCTTTTCCCATAAAAGTGCCTTACTTCGACCTCAAAACTTTAATCGAAAGTTAGAAGGGCCACTATTTGTCAATGTTGCACAAATAGCCACCTTTAGGCGATTTCTCTTTAAATATTGAAAACTGGTTCTTGCAAAAAGAGTCTGCTGGTCTTTCAAACTAGAGTCAACCCTAACCCTAACCACTCACAGGTAAGAATGAATATCATCCAGAACCCACCATTAAATGTCGTAGAGCAAGCTCCACTACAACTTCAAATGTGGTGGTATGATTTGGATAAAGTGGGTCAAGACTGGGTGGTTGAACATCTAGGCGCTCTCATAAATATTATGAAAGTCAAGCTTCAGAACGATCTAATCAAGGCTTTAGTGACTTTTGGGATCCCCTCCGTAATGTCTTTCGCTTCTCAAACTTCGAGCTCACTCCCACCTTTGAGGAAATAACTGGGTATACAGGTTTCAACCGGGGTTTAAGAAATCAACAGCTTATATTCCTGAGGCCTCTTTCGGTGCGCCGTTTCTTTGATATCATGAACATCAGTAAGAAAATAAGAAAGAACCATGTAAGCGAGGGTTGCTGCTCATTCTACTTCATGTACTCCAGGTATGGGCATCCATAGGGGTTTGAAATGCATGAAAAAGGGTTGAACAACAAGCAAAGCAAAGATACTTGGAAAGGTCATCGTCGCTTTGCCTTCATAGTGGCATTTCTGGGTGTCATGGTCTTCCCAAATGGAAAGGGGACAATTGATATCCATATGGATAGAATTGTGCAAGTCCTAACTAACAAGGAAGATCACACACTTGCTCCACTGATATTGTTGGATATTTATCGGGCATTGACACGGTGTCAGGGGCGACAGTCTTCGAAGGTTGCAATGTCCTTTTACAAATGTGGCTAATTGAACATCTTCGCCATTATCCAAAATTTATGAACTACAGCCCAAGCAAGAGCAACTTCATTGAAAGCTATGAAGAGAGAGTAAAAGATTACAAATCTCTATAGGCGGTTGAAGCTTGGATACCACTTGAGAACTTTAAAGGCGAGCCAGATTGAGCTTTAGGATGGCTCCCGATGAGGGAAGTCATACATTTGACATCCACAAAGAATTATTTGCTATTGATGGGCTTGAGAAGTGTCCAGCCATATGCACCGTAGAGGGTTTTAAGACAATTGGGAAGATATCAAGTGGTTCCTGAGGATTAAGACCTGAGTGTCCAAGTTATTGAGCTACACCCCGGAGCCCCACTTCCCGAGGCTTTAATCCAACAAATCTGGAATGGTTGCGGATACTTGAAAGAGGATACCCAAGTGCCCGAACTTGCAAGAGGGTAGACTCGGGCTATGCCACATGGTTCAAAAAAAGGAATTGCATTAATGAGGAGCCAGAGCCCGGGCCAGAAAGGCCTCCCAAAAGGCCTCATATTCAAGATTTTGATGACAAAGTCCAAGAACGATTGGCCTAGGGATAATAAGAAAATAAATATCAAGCCACTATCCATGCCTTAGAGGAAAAGTTGAGAAACCTCGCATTTGACAATGACTTACAGGAGCAGGTAGCTGAAGGTGAAAAGAGAAAACTGACCCGAGAGAACGAGGTGCTCCGAGCCCAACTCAGGAACATGAGGATAGCCAACGAGACGCCTGTGTAATAAGCGAGAGAGATGAAAAAATCATCAACAACTTAAGAATGAAGGTTCGCGACTATGCAACTGACTTGATAAAGATCGAAAAAGATTTTCTAGATGCACAAACAAAATTAGCTAAAGGAGCAGAAGAACATGCCTACCGTTTGAAACAAAAATATGACAAAGAAATAAAAATTCTAAAGGAAACGTTGTTCGCCCTTGGGAATTAAATGGTCCAGCAAACCAAAGATTTTACGACATAAAAAGAACATTGCTACGCACTGATTTTCCAACTAGAAGAAAGAGTCCAACAGCTACAGGACAAAAACAATACAAGCGCCCAAGTGTTGGAAGCCCAGGCACAACAAATTGGGCGTCTGCTTCAAGAAAAAAGAGTTATCAGAACCAGGATTAAGGAGATAGCGGACTATGTCATGATGAAATGTCACGAGTGTGAAGACATGACTAGGTCCATATTTTTCTCTTCTATGATGACCTTCATCTAACAAGTAATGGATGACTTAGAGCGTCTGCAAGAAGACATTGCGTGAAGGCCCGCGCAAAGACCAGCTAATGCCCCGCAAGCTCAAAAAAGACTAGTGGAGGCTCTTATGTAATTTTGACTTTCCAGTTTTCGAGTCTGTACTTTACTGCTTTCTAGAGTGTTGTTCGAAATTGTTTTGTCTTTTATTTTGAGTCTGTATTGTTTTCCTTTATGGTCGTCAGTACTTTATTTCCCTGTAATGAAAAACCAAAAAGAGATATTTTTGGTAATGAAATGAAAATGTGCGTGGCTTTGTTACTTCATACTTATTCCCTGAACTACGTAATGATACGGTTCATGCGCCGTCATAATACTTATGCAATCCACGTAGGAATCGATCATAACCATGAAAATAAAGAAAAGCAATTAAGAAAGTAAAAGAAGGAGACAACAAAGCTGGGATGAAACACACAGTCGTTGCAAAATATTTGGAAAAAACGTTTAACTGCTAGATGCATTGCATCCCCCAATAGGTGATTCCCTATGTGATAAATGTCTCAAACTAACCGGTTTGTTGTGTATGCTTTAAAAGAACAGGTTCTATTTTTAGGTGGTTGGTTCTGTGGTGGTAATCTGGCTTCACACCCTTACTTCACGAGATCTAAAGGACGTATCGCCATGGCCTCAGAAAGTCATCTACCCATAATCGAGCCCGAAGATAGCCCGGCATCGGCTATTCCTCAGCCAGAGTCAACAACTGCTGAGGAAAATAGAAGGCTACAATGCCGTATGCTAGATATGTGGGATGCATGGTCCAATGGTAGGGAACCACCCAGTACTATCCTCGGATTTTCTGAATTGATCCCTAGGATAGGAGGATCTACCAATATCCATATCCCAGTAACCAACCCATTCATTCCGTTTGGGTACCCCACAATGTCAACCAACTTCACTGTATGCCTTCTGAGGTTCGCCCCCAGCCACCATCTTCAGGAATATCATCTACAGTGTTCACAGCACCACCAGCCTCTACTATGGCCCAACCAACACTGCCTCAACAAAGCTTTGAACCATCAACTTTCACTTTCAAAGCACCCCAATTCCAATTGGACACTGCTCGGGTTACCCCAAACTCCTATCCTCAGCACCCACAATTTAAGTCTCCCATAGAACATGAGAGAGCCGTGAGGAATCCTAAACAATAGGAGATAACACGAAAAATGAAAAGCATCGAGCAAAGCCTAAAGAATATCCAGGGCCTGAGTGGCTAAAAGAGCATTTCCTATGCTGATCTGTGCATGTTCCCTCACATGCATTTACCTGTTGGCTTTAAACACCAATGTTCGAAAGATATGACGGGCATGGAGACCCGATTGCTAACTTAAAGAAATATTGTAACCAGATAAGGGATGTTGGTGGAAAAGACAAGTTGTTAATGGCCTATTTTGGAGAGATCCTCACCGGAATTTCTTCTGAGTGGTATATGGACCAAGACATCTCCCATTGGCATATATGGGATGACCTGGCCCGGGATTTTTAAGGCAATTCCAATACAATGTTAACATATCCCTCTCAGGAGTTCTTTGATCAACCTCAAAAAGAAAGCCTCCAAACATTTCCGAGAATACGCTATCCAATGGCGTGAACAAACGGCCAGGGTAAAACCCGATGAATGAGGCCGAGATGGCCAGTGTCTTCTTACAAGACCAAGAGGCTGATTATTTTCAAAACATGATGTCTCCCATTGACAAACCATTCGCGGGGACTATAAAAATTGGAGTTATGGTAGAAAACAGCCTAAAACCAGGACGCATCATAAGTCAATCAACTTTAAGAGACACTTCCCAAGCCATCCAGAGCGGCTCGGGAGGTTTAGCTAGTCGGAAGAAAAAAGAAGATGGCCATGATGTCTTCAAGCTTGAGAAATTCTCATTGACCCAGGGATTATTCCGATCCACCTTCCAGGACCCCGCAACATTATTTTCCCTACCAGGATGCAACATATGCTATGGCCCCTCATCCTTATGCAGTAATGAACGCCCAACCATACACCCAGCCACAATAGCATTACAACCAAAACAGAGCTCCACCTCCAAGAAAGAACCCTCCTCACCAAGCTCCGTATAATCCCCGTCCACCACCGAACAATTACCAACATAACACACGCCATCGTGAGCCACCCAGGAAAACTGATTTCATCGCTATTGGTGAATCCCCAAAGTTAGTCCAAATGGGGGTATTGCAGCATGTACCTGCGAACATGCAAAACGCGGAATCTCCATCCTACCGGTCAGGTACCAGGTGCGCTTATCACTCAAGGGCGGAAGGGCATGACACTGAAGATTATTGGACTCTTAAGAGAGCAGTAGAGAATTTGATAGAACAGAAGCGGGTAGTGTTAAGGGACGAGGAAGTCCCTAATGTAACATACAACCCGTTACTGGCTCACAACAACGGGACGATCATCGGGATGATCTGTGAAGACAAAGAATTTGACCCAACATTAAAATCTATCATTGCCATCGCCGACTCAGAAAAGAAACTTAAAGAGGTGGCAAAACAAGCCATAGATGAGAAGAAGATAAATTCCACTCCCCAAAATGCAGAAAAGGCTGGGGAAACAAAGATAGGGGCAGTACCCGCTAAAGAGGTCATTCTCTACGTCCCAAGAGCCCCCAGGAAAGGAAAACTCATGTTAAGCCCTCCCAAGAGATTTGAATATAGGAAAACCACGTTGAATATGCCAAAAAAGTATGTACCAAAAGGGACTTACGTGGAACGGAGGCCAATCATTCCACCCAGGCTAGATGAGCCTTTGATCATTAGCCGCGTACCACAAAATCCCATGAGAGACCCCACTGTCGTCCCTTGTAACTACAACTAGAGAGTGGTCATATACAAGGGAAAGGAAGTTAGGGGAGAAGTAAATGAAACAAACCAATGTGAGAAGTATCACAACCCAGAAGAATTGAACAAAACCATGCAGAAGCGGATTCCACTAAAAAAGCCGGTTAGTGCTGAAGAAGCGGAGGAATATTTCCAAAAGATGAAAACCTCGGAGTATGTTGTAATTGATCAACTTAGAAAGACTCCCTCCCAGGTTTCACTTTTGTCCCTACTGATGAGCTCAAACGATCACCATAAGGTGCTTCTAAAGACACTGAGTGAGGCGTATGTTCCGGTTAAGACAACGGTTGAACAATAAGAAAGAATGGCAGAGTGATTTTTTGAAGTCAACCAAATCTCTTTCATCCAAAATGACTTGCCTCCAGAAGGAGCCACCCACAACAAAGCTCTTCACTTGACTGTCAAGTATGAAGGATATTATGTGAAAAGGGTTATGTTAGACGATGGGTCAGGAGTCGATATTTGCCCTCTATCAACATTACAGAGGATGGAAATCGGGATAGGAAGGATTAGACCAAATAATATCTGTGTGCATGCTTTCGACGGTGTCAAGCGGGATACGATAGGGGAAATTGACTTGATCCTAACCATTGGCCCGGTGGATTTTGAAATAACATTCCAAGTTTTGGACATGGACACTTAATATAACTTTCTCCTAGGAAGACCATGGATCTACGCCGGGGGAGCCGTGCCCTGTACTCTCCATCAAATGGTTAAGTTCGAACATGAAAATCAAGAAATAGTTGTCCATAGAGAGGTTGAAAAGTCAATATACAGGGATCCCTCAGTCCAATGTTTGGAGGCTAGAGAGGGAAGTGAGCACATCGTCTACCATGCCTCTAAAATTGTGGTCTCCGACCAGTTTGAAGAAGGAACCCCATGCCCTCAACCCCTCTTATCAAACGCATCAATCATGGTTGCTAGTGAAATGATCAAACATGGGTACAAGCCCGGAAAAAGGGCTTGGGGTATCCTTATAGGGCGTCAAAAGCCCGTCACCTTGACTGCCAACAAGAAGTTCTTTGGCATAGGTTTCCAAGCTACCAATGCCGACGAAAAATGGGCTGATGAACATAAGAAAAATGGGTGGGTCCTGCCTCAGCTAGTCCCGCACCTCGCCAAATCGTTTGTTAAGCCAAGGTATATAGAAGAAGAAGAAGAAGAAGAAGAGGCCTTCACGACCGAAGAAATTGAGGACATTTATGAGGCAATGAGGCAAATGTTGTACAAGGTCCACATGGTCCAACCGGGTGAAGGCTCAAGCACTGATGAGGTGCAATACATGTGGCCCAATGCTAAGCTTCAAAATTGGAAGGCTACTCCATTCCCTGTCAGGCGGGAATACCAGTAGTTCAGTCTTGCCATCTTTTCTGCATTCCGAGTTATTTCAGGATGTAACTCGAATGTTTTTAATTTTTTCTCTTTTCATTTCAATGTAAACCCTCGTATCTTCAAATTCAATGAAATGAAATCAATATTTCATCGTCAATGAATCTTCTTTTTATTATTCTTTCTGATTTTGCTATTTTTCTTATCTTTCTCTTTCCAGTTCTAATAATGCGGACTTAAATAACATGACATGCTTGTGGACTTCATGCCCAGATCCTAAAATGATGTCTAACTATGAAATAATGAATCAAGAACCAGAATATAATGAAGATGAGGCTTTCAGGGAAATAAATTGAGAATTGGAACAATTTGAGAATAAACCTAAGTCAAACTTAAATGAAACCGAGCCAGTTATTTTGGGCAGTTCAGAAGAGATCAGAGAAATCGTGATAAGCATTCATGTAGAGGAAAAAACTAGCTATGTATTGATCCAACGTTTGTTTGAATTTAAAGACGTGTTTGCATGGTGTTACGATGATATGCCAGGACTAAGTGTCGATCTAGTGGTACTCAAGTTGCCAACATATCCCAGTTGTCCACCTATCTAACAAAAGCAAAGAAAATTCAAAACAGACATCAGCGATAAGATCAAAGAAGAGGTTGCCAAACAATTAAAAGTTGGTGTAATCCGAGTAGTCTGATATACCACATGGTTGGCCAATGTATTCCTAGTACCAAAGAAGGACGGGAAGATCCGAGTATGTGTTGAATATAGAGATTTGAACAAATCAAGCCCCAAGGACAACTTTCCGTTACCAAACATCAACATCCTTGTCGACAATTATGTCAAACATGAGATACAGTCTTTTGTGGATTATTAAGCTGGGTATCACCAAGTCCTGATGGATGAAGAAGATGCAGAAAACACAGCTTTCAGCACACCATGGGGCACTTACTATTACAGGGTCATGCCATTCGGTCTTAAAAATTCTGGGGAAACTTACATGAGAGATATGAACGCCATCTTCCATGACATGATGCACCAAGAAATTGTGGTGTACGTTGATGACATGATCATTAAATCCAGAACACAAGAAATCCATGTGTGAGACCTAAGAAAATTCTTTGAGCGTCTGCGCAGGTATGACTTAAAATTGAACCCATCTAAATGTGCATTCGGGGTTCCCTCTGGGAAACGCTTGGGGTTTAAAGTCAGTCAGAGGGGTATTGAGTTAAATCCAACAAAGATAAAGTCTGTCTGAGATCTACCACCTCCGAAAACCAAGAAAGAGGTCATGAGTTTTCTAGGAACTGCTAATGCTAAATATATAGATACCCAGGGTTTGGAGTCACAATTCACGAACTGCTAAAGAATACTACAAGTACTTGGCTGAAAGAAAATACATATGTCTGTTTCGAACTATGTAAAACAGTAAATGAATAAATGAGAGAAGACTCCAGGAATCTGCAGATGCCAGCAGATCTACCTGTGCGAATGATCGGCTAATACTCGAAAATCAACTCTAGCCAGAACTTGGATCTACACAAGAAGTGCACAGTGCAGTATCGGTACAACCGACCCCACGTACTGGTAAGTGCCGAGCCCAACCTCGACGAAGTAGTGATGAGACTACGGTGGGGCATTTATAATATAACCTGGATACAATGTATAATAAAGCAAGAAGGGAATACTAAACTAATTAAACAATTGTCACGACCCAAACTGGAGGATCATGACTAGCACCCGGGCCATACTTGTCGAGCACCAACGTACATTTTATCTAACCTTCTTATTATCTTTATGGGATAACGAGATCAATATAAATGGTAGATATGGATCATGAACATACATCAGATGGGATGACAATATTGCTACGAAACTACATAAAAGGTACGAGCTACAACGCTGCCATGAAAGACTATACAACAAAAATTATCCAACAAGGCATACCAAACTATACATTAGTTGACACCTGTCTATGAGAGTCTAAATGATCATAAGTAATGCAACATTGCCGGAACAGGGCCCCGACATACCCATAATATCTATAACAAAAATGCATACCAAGACCACGGCAAGTCCGGAGAAGGGATCTCGCCTATGACCGCTGAACTGGAAAGCCTATTATGGTGGGAGAGCTGTGTCTACCTGTCTATCAGGACCTGCAGCACGACATGCAGCGTCCACAAATAAAAGGACGTCAGTACGAATAAAGTACTGAGTATGTAAGGCTGGTCAATATAAATATGAACAATAATGTAAAGAGAGGTAGAGAAGATACAACCTGTAACATCTGAGTGCTTCTAAGAGACAGTAACATGAAATGCATGATACATATATATACATAATCTTTTAAAACATCCGCCTCTGTGGGCATCATCATCATAGAAAATTCGCCTTTGTGGGCATCATCATTATCATATCATACCCGGACTCAAAGAGGACTCGGTAAACCCAAGTGATCAGTGGTTGCACAATAGGTGCCATACCCGGCCG
>ML258982.1:0-55200 GCA_005239495.1 Nicotiana undulata
AAGTTCAGATTTGTATCATCAATATGGGCTTAAGGAACAATTTCCAATCGAAAGATATCAATTGTACTCAAAAATCCGAAACCGGGGAAAAATCCGACCCCCGAGCCCGCGTCCCAAAACTCAGAATTTTTTTACAGAAAAGTGTTCTTCATCTCCCCACGAGTCCGTACATATAAAGAACACCAAAATCAGAGTTCGTTTGACCCCTCAAATCGATCCTTGAAGGTCTCAAAATCTCATGCCCCAAAATCCTATTTTTCTACTGTTTTTCATGAATTAAAGGCTGAGATTATGGTCTTTGATCACCCATAAACAAGTTTTAATAATCAAATAACTTACCTCTATGATACCCAATGATTTTCTCCTTCAAAAATCGCCCAAAAAGCTCTCCTTCGCTCAACAATGGTGTAAAAGAGGGTTTAAGTCGCGGAGGGTTTATTATTTAACTGCCCAGGCTTTTGTTCTACGCGATCGCAACCTTGGCCCTGCGATCGCACAGTGTTAGTGATTTGAATTCCGCGATCGCAGCCTTAGGCACGCGATCGCACAACACTCCTGACCTCCTGACCCCACGCGCCTCAAACGCTCTACGCGATCGCATGAAACCTCACGCGACCGCACTTCCTAACCTGCTCGTTCTCAGCGATCGCGGGCGCACTTATGCGATCGCAGAGAGTAATTCCTGAACCCTCTCAAAATGATCTATGTGATCGCGGCTCCCTTTATGCGATCGCAGAGAGTAAAATCTGCTTCACTGACACCAGAAAACCAGCAATGTTTTCAAGTCCAATTGAGTCCGTTAATCACCCGAAATCAATCCCGAGCCCCTCGGGACCCCAACCAAACTTACCAACATATCCCGTAACATCATTCAAACTTAGTTGCACTCTCAAAACACCAAAACTAACATCAAAACTCCAAATTTGCATCGGATTCAAGCCTAAGAACTTTGATATTTCTAGATTTCATCAATGATGCCGAAACTATCCAAATCAACTCCAATTGACCTGAAATTTTGCGGGCAAGTCCAAAATGAACTAACGAAGCTACAACAACTCTCGGAATCCTATTCCGACCCTCGGATCAAAATCTCGCTTATCAACCGGAATTCGCCAAAATACTAACTTCGCCAATTCAAGCCTAATTCTACACTGGGCATCCTAAAAATATTCTGAACACACTCCTAAGTCCCAAATCACCTAACGAAGCTGTCCGAATCATAAAATTCGCATTTCGATGTCGTTTACTAATAAGTCAACTCTCAGTTAACTTTTTCCCATTTTAAGACTATCTTTAAGGACTAAGTGCCTGAATTCTCATTTAATCGTTCCGATTTCAAGCCTATCAACTCTAACACGTTAAGAATAGAATAACCAATCTATAATGGATCAATAACAACAGTTATAATGCAGTTTTCGCGTAACGACGGACCGGGTCGTTACAAAGAAACAACTGAAGCTCCTCATATCTGTCAAAACTTCACTTGCGCTAAGCCAGCCTCAGGTGCGAGCTCGCAGGTGCAAGCCAAGCCTCGCAGATGTGACCAAAAGAGGGAAGCCCAGGTTCCGCACATGCGGCCCCTCCGCCGCATAAGCGGGACCACAGAAGTGGGAATTCGTCCGCAGAAGTGACCCCCAGCCAGCCCAATCAATTCCACAGAAGCAGACCCTTGTCCGTAGAAGCGAGGGTGCATGTGCGGCCCTATAACCGCAAGTCCGGAAACTGCTGGAGGCAGTGAGCCTCATTTATACGGGCTAGGGTCATTTTCATCATATATTTTTCACTCTTGGGAGATTTGAGAGCTTCTAAGGAGGGGATTTCGACCTAGCTTTGTGAGGTAAGTAATTTATGCTAAATGTGAGTTTAATACATGGATTATGAGTAGATTTCAACATGAAAATTTGTAGAAACCATGAGTTTAGATGAAAAATCTAGGGTTTAATAAAAATGAGATTTTACCACGTAAATGATTTTGAGACTTAGTGAAAATCATATATTATGTTCCTAGGTTATGGGTAACAACTTTCTCCAAAACTTTTTGGAATTCGGACGCGTGGGCCTGGGGGTGAAGTTTAGGAATCTTGCGATTTGGGTTGGGTAATCACTTTAATAGTGGAGATATGAACTTTTGAGCATAGATTGATCGATTTATGTAATGTTTGGCTAGTTCCGAGTCGTTTGGCATCAAATTTGGAGGTTTTAGCGCATTCTTGAATTGGGAAGTTGACTTTGAGACGAGGTAAGTCTCTTTTTTAACCTTGTAAGAGGGAACTTACCCCATAGGTGAACTTAATTAATACGTGTTGTTATTTTGGGGGGGGGGAGACTATGTAAGCACGAAGTGATGAGAATCTGTACATAGCTACTATTCCTATTTATGTCCGGGTAGTTTTAGGTTTACACCTTGCTTGAGTATACCGTTATTTGATTATATTTGTTAGCTGTATCAAATGGAACTAAGTTGAGGATTTTTAAGGATTTAAAAGCTTCAAGTTGAATTCTCTTTATTTTGAAAAGAATCAAGAAAGGGTTATGATTTATTGATAAATTTATATATGACCGCGTTGCATGTATGATTCGCGAGCGGAGTAATAGATGCATCTATGGTTTGTGTCGTTCGACCCTCGACAGTGTATAGTTTACATTTTTGTTGAATCGGGTTGAACGTCCTCGGTGGTATTCATGTGAGATAATAGAACTGGAAGTTCCTTCCATAATTGGTATAAATCCATTGTTTGTGTGATCATATTTTTTGAAGGAAGAAAGCAATTTAAGTTCTTAAATATGGTGAAGACTTATTCAGTTATTTCTTTTTCTGAGTTTTATTGTTGTATATCATGCTTAATTGGAATCTCATATTATCAAGTTACTAGACCTAGTAAGTGTCGGAGTCGACCCCTCATCACTACTTCTTCGAGGTTAGACTAGATACTTACTGGATACATATTATTTATGTACTCACGCTATACTTTTGTACTTAATTGTACATGTTCTGAGGCAGGTGCATCTGGTTACCAGTCTGGTGCGCAGATTTGATCCTCATCTCGAGATTTCACGGTGAGCTGCCTTCCGAGCCGTTCTACAACAGCTGGAGTCTCTCTTATGCTTTATTTTCTGTCTATTTCCTTTCAGACAGTAGGCTAGTATTCTTTTGTATATTCTACTAGATTGCCCATATACTTGTGACACCAGGTCTTGGCACACGCACTAGTAGACTTATGATTTTGGTATTATTTACATGATTATGGTTTGTACTCGTTGCTTCCATTTAATTTTGTCACATTGGTAAATTTCTAAATCCTTTCAACAAATATAGAATTTATATCCAGTAATTTACCCATACGGGAGATCACTAGTTTGATCAGTGTTGGTTGCCTAACAATGGTGTTGATCGCCATCACAGCCTGTAAAGGAAATTGGGTCGTGACAGATTTTATAAATTTTTTATTGCTTCATTAAGCTCAACTCATGTCATCATTTGTCATGACCCAGATTTTCCACCATCAGGATCGTGATGGTGCCTAACACCGCACTCGCAAGGCAAGCCAATGTTAGAGTTCTATTAACCTTTTCCATGTAATTTTTCATCGATTAAAAATTTACAAAACTAAATCAAGTTGAAATAAAAACGGAAGTACATAATTAACCTGTCATCTATATAGTATTATCAATACCATAACTGTTACTATCCAGAAACTGGTGTCACAATCCATGAACATACTATGAATATCTACAACATTGGTCTGAAGGGAAAATTACATATGTCTCGAAAGAAAAGAAATCAGGAATGTAGAAACATAGGAGGGGATGCCAGGGCCTGCGGATGCCAGCAAGACTACCTTGGGTCTCCTGAATGAAGTGCCTGCAACCGACCTCTCGATCAGCCACTACCAACTCCAAAGTCTGCATAGAAAGTGTAGAGTGCAGCATCAGTACAATCGACCCCATGTACTGGTAAGTACCGAGCCTAACCTCGACGAGGCTACAACGGGGCATTTACAATACAACCTGCATACATTATGAAATAAAACGAAAAGGGAGTATGGGACAAAATGAAACAATTACATGTAGCAAAATGAAGAAAACGGAACTCAAATATCTTATCAGTACCCATCTATAACCAATCCTTAAGTGAGTTACAATACTACAAAATAACTACACAGCAGAACAAGAATACACAAGCAACAAACCGATGCGGCGCGCATCCCGTTCCCACCATTTAATCAGTAACAATGTGAACATTCACCCTTATTACTCCGTATTAATCCACCCTTATTACTCCTGTTGCGGCGCACAACCCGATCCCACCAGAAAATAACAGTCCACCCTTATTACTCCTTAACATGTCACCTTTATTCCTCTTGTCGTGGCGTGCAACCCGATCCCACCAGACAATCACATTTCACCCTTATTCCTCCTCAATATATCACCCTTATTTCTCTTGTTGTGGCGTGCAACCCGATCCCACCATATCAGTACCAGTCACACAATAAGAACAGGAATTTCACAATTTAGCTCAAAACCCTCAACAACATTTAAGCCTCAAACCAAAGCAAACAGAAGACTATACAATTATGAAACTTCACTCAATTAATACTACACAACGAAACCAACCAAAATATACCATCAAACCCGATGAACCAACTTAAACCAATAATATAATATAATGAAACTACGCAATAATTAATACCTTCAATAAAGAAAATGACATCTAAGGAGAAGCAATTAGACATGGAAGTACTAATAAGCATGTAGCAATTAAGACAAGAAGACGAACGGGGAAGGAAACAAGTTAAACAGATAATTTGGCAGCACATAGGTACTCGTCACCTCACTTATGCACCACACACATGGATTTTCACATAGCAATTTAGTCAGGGATCCCTAATCCCTCAAGTAAAAGTTAGACACAACACTTACCTCAATCCAACGACCAACTCAACGCTCAATTACCGTTTTTCCTCTATTCTACCTCCGAACCACTCGTATCTAGTCATAATTAACTTAACAACATCAATGATCGCTCAAGAAATCAATTCCAATACATAATTATAATTTTCCTAATATTTTCCCCAAAAAGTAAAAAATCGACCCCGGGCCCGCTTGGTCAAAACCTGAAATTCGGACCAAAACCCGATTACCCATTCACCCTCGAGCTCGGATATACAATTGGTTTTGGAATCCGACCTCAATTTGAGGTCTAAATCCCCAAATTTTAAAATCCTTAAGTTCTACCCAAAATCCCCAATTCCACCATGAAAACTCTAGATTCTAGGTTGAAATCTTGTTAAAAGAAGTGAAAGATTGAAAAAGGTGAGTTAAAATTCACTTACCTTATGATTTGGGGAAGAATTGGTCTTTTGGAAAATCACGTCTTGAGGTTTGGGTTTTGAAAATGGGAGAATGAATGAAAAATTCCGTCTAAGTCCTTTTTACACAGCTGCAGATGTCGCATTTGCGACCCGAGCTTCGCAATTGCAAAGCTCGCAAATGCGAAGGTACCATCGCAAATGCGAGAACCTCACACCTCTGTTGTCTTCGCAATGCGAAGAAATGGACGCAATTGCGAACATGATCCTCCTCAAATGTGACAAATTGATTGCATTTGCGATCACTGCCCCTCCCAGTTTTACCTTGCAAATGCGAAGAATTCCTCGCAAATGCCAAGACTGTATGGTCCAGCTTTTGATCGCAATTGCGATGAAAGCCTCGCAAATGCGGAACCTGCAGGTTTGGCAATTGCGTTGCCTGATCTCGCATTTGCGATATTAGAGGTCTGCAATAAACTGAAGAGCACCAACAACTTTTCTAAGTTTCAAATCACTTTGTAGCATATCCGAAACACGCCCGAGCCCTCGGGGCTCCATAACGAACGTGCACACAAGTATTAAAACATCATACGAACTTGCTCGTGCGATCAAATCGTCAAAATAACACCTAGAACTACGAATTTAGCACCAAATTGCATGAAAGTTTCAAAACTTTTACTTTCTCAACCAAATGTCCGAATCACGTCAAATCAACTCTGATTTTCACCAAATTTCACAAACATGACTTAAATATTATTTTAAACCTGTATCGGACACCGGAACTAAAATACAGGTCAGATACCAATGAGACCCCCACATTAATCAATTTCTTTAAATCCTTAGAATTTAAGTCCTACAATTTTCATCAAAATTCATATCTCGAGTAGGGACTTCGGAATTCGATTCCGGGCATACGCCTAGGTCCCATATTTTACTACGGCCCCTCTGGGACCGTCAAAACACGGGTCCAATTCTTTTTACTTAAAATATTGACCGGAGTCAACTAAAATCAATTTTTAAAGGCTAAAATTATTATTTTCTCAAATTTCCACATGAAGGCTTTTCGGGAACATGTCCGGACTGCGCACGCAAATCGAGAAAAAATAGAATGAGGTTTTGAAGGCCCCAGAACATTGTATTGGGTTCTAAAATGCAGGATGACCTTTTGGGTCATCACATAATTATACTAAAATAGTGTAAAAAAGAATCACTCTACTAATTGGACCATAATTATGAATTTGAAAAAAGAACAATAAATCATATGTTGTTATTTTAAAATGTCAAATATTTTAAAATAACCCCTTTCCATTTCAACTTACATGCCTATTTTCTTTTCAGTCAGTACCAAAAAGAATGATCTCTTTCCATATTTGAAAATAATTTACCTTTATGCAATACTTTATAACCACAAAAAATATATGTGCTCTTACACCACATGCTTAAGGGCCCGTTTGGCCATAATAAAAGAATCATTTTTTTAGAAAATTTTCTCATTTTTTCCGAAATCGGTGTTTGGCCATAAAACTTTCGATTTTCACTTTAAAGATAAATTTTAAAAATTTTGGGAAATTTGGAAAACCCCAAAATACTATTTTTCAAAATACGCTTCAGACTCACAAAATTCAAATACAACCCAAAATTATATTCATGTCCAAACACAACCCTAATTTTCAAATAACATTTTACTTCATTTTTTCACTTTTTTTCTAACATTTTCAATTCTTATGTCCAAACGCCAACTAATTTTCTTTTTCTTTTTTCTTAAATTCGTATCGCATAAATTGACACGGAGACAGAGTAATATTTGAAATAAAAATGACATAAATGAAACTTTATTATCCACAAGGACCAATTACCCAAAAACAGGACTCAGAAGGACAAATAATATATGTCAAGATTACAACAAAACTACAAAAAGATACGTCCCTTTTACCTATATCCCCACATCTCAAGACTTCAATTCAATGCATTTGCACTTGTAATAAAGGTCAAGGGTCACTTCTCCCCACCCACCCCCTCTAGAGGCAATATTTTTGTGATGACCCAAAAGGTCATCCCGTGTAATTTTAGCTAAATTTGTGTTTCAAGGCCCCGAAAGTCTCCGTTTATCTCACCTCGATATGCATACGCAGCCCGGACGCGTAGCCTGGAAACCTTTATGTGGAAAATTGATAAAATATTGAATTTTTGATAATTAATTGAATAAAATTGACTTTGGTCAACATTTTTAGTAAACGGACCCGGACCCATGATTTGGCGGTCCCGGACCCGTGATTTGACGGTCTCAGAGGGTCCGTAGGAAAATATGGGACTTGGGCGTATGCCCGGAATCGAATTCCGAGGTCCCGAGTCCGAGAAATGAATTTTTAAAGAAAGTTATTTTCTGAAAAATATAACAGCTTTTGAAAATGAACTTTGATGTGAAACTTGTGTTACCGGGACCGTATTATGGTTCCGGAGCCCGGAACAGGTTAAATATGCCTTATGTGAGTTATCTGTGAAATTTGGTAAGAAACCGACTCAGTTTGATGTGATTCATACTAAAAATGGAAATTTTGAAAGTTATGAAGTTTTTGAGAAATTCTATAGATTTAGAGGTTTAATTCGATGTTTTTATGTTATTTTGGTGGTTTAATTACTCGAATAAGTCCTTAGGATGTTTATGTTTTGAGCCCCGAGGGCTCGGGTGAATTTCGGGTAGGTGTTAGAGTGCTAAAATGTTGGAAAATCTGATGTTTTATTGATGTTTCTGATGTTTGGAAGTTTGTACTGTACGAACGCACGAGACTTCATGCGAACGCACACAGTAGTCTGGGGAGGGGGTTGGGTAGTACTGTGTGAACGCACCCAACCAGGTGCGAACGCGGAACATAAGGGGAAAGTTCTACGCAAACGCACCCAACTAGGCGCGAACACATAGGGCTAGAGGGGGGATGGGGTTCGACAGCGAAACACACTGTGTGAATGCACAAGTGTGTATGCAATCGCGGAGAGTCGTGGGGAGGGGGGGGTGGCCTGTGCGAACGCGAGCCTCCTGCCGCGAACACACTGAGTAGTTTTGCCCAGTCATTTTAAAAGCCTAAAAACAGAATAGTTTCCAGACTTAACCCATTTTTCTGAAAACTTCATCTTCCCCAACCCTCTTAGGCAAGTTTGGAGCACCTCTTCCACCACAGCTTCATAGTTAAGTGATCTTAACTTCATTTATCTCAATTTTCATCAACCATTATTAGATTCTAGGCCTAAAAACATGAAACTAAAGAAAGAAATTGGGATTTTGGGTAGAGTTAGGGATTTTCGAATATTTGGGAATTCAACCTCGTTTTGGGGTCGGATTTAAAAATAAATTATATATTCGGGCTCGTGGGAGAATGGGTGATCGGGTTTTGGTCCGAACCTCGTGTTTTGACCAAGCAGACCCGGGGTCAAATTTTGGAATTTTTGGAAGAATGTTAGAAAATCTATAATTAGGCTTTGCAATTGAATTGTTGAATAATTATTGATGTTATTGAGTCAATTATGACTAGATACTGTTGTTTCGAAGTCGAGTTCGATAGGAAAAGCGGTGCTAGAGGCTTGATTTGCATTCTTGGAGCCGAGGTAAGTGTTTGGCCTAACCTTAGCTTGAGGGAATAGGTATAGAGTCTTATTTTCTATGTGTTATTTCATGTCCAACGTATAGGTGAGGTGACGGGTACCTATATGTTGTGGTCAAGCATGTCGTGAGTCGAACTTGATGATTTTTCATAGTGTTCTTGATATTCTCTGTGTTATGAATTAATTGTTATTCTAGAAGTGATACATTGAGGATATATCATGATGTAGAATGTTATTGATTATTCGTTCGAGTAAGGATTATTTGTTAAATTATACCTCTGAGTGAGATTGGTTATAGCTGAGTCCCTTGCCAGGACGGTAGAATCCCTGTTGATATTTCCGTGCATTTGAGGTTTCTTATTGTTGAATTTTCCTGTCAAATTGTTGAATTCATACATGTTGTGCACGAGGGGACATTCCATGCCGACTCACTGTGAGGTTATGCACGAGGGGACATTCCATGTCGAGTGATTTATCTATTTATGCACGAGGGGACATTCCGTGCCGAGTGATTGTGAGATTATGCACGAGGGGACATTCCGTGCCGAGTGATTATTTATTTATCCACGATGGGACATTCCGTGCTGAGTGATTGTGAGGTTATGCACGAGGGGACATGTCGTGCCGTTTTTGTTTATTTACTTGTTTAGAGCTGTTAAATTCCTGCTGATATTTATACATTTCAGTTGTTATCTTGTTCTGTTGTTTCAGTTAGTTGTTGCCCTTGTCCCCAACATGTTTTTCCATGTTACTGTATTTACTTGTTTATTTCCTGTCATTATTTCCTGTTATGTTATCGAATTGCACATGTGTTATTTATTGTCGTGTCCTAGCCTCGTCATTACTTCACCGAAGTTAGGCTTGGCACTTACTCAGTACATGGGGTCGGTTGTACTGATGCTACACATGCACTTCTCTATGTTGTGCAGATTACAGTGCCGGACCCAGTGGACACCGAGCGAGGGAGTATCCTTCAGTCCACGACGACACCGAGGTAGTCCTGTAGGCATCCGCAGGCCCTGGCGTCACCTCTTATCCTTTTCCTCATTTTTTGTCTTATCCTGTAGTTCAAGAACAGTTGTATTTACTTATTTCATACCATTGTATTTAGTAAAATCTTAGACTATTCGTGAGATTGTGATACCGGTTTCTGGGGTGTAATTAAGGAAGTTATTATGAGATTATTATGTAAGATTCTTGGATTTTATTAGTCTTCCGCACTTCTATTATAATTGTTCTAGTTATTATTGTTATTTTAAATGCTAATAAGTCAATATAACCAAAATGTTGGCTTATCTAGCGGTTCAATGTTAGACGCCATCACGGTCTGAAGGTGGGATTTTGGGTCGTGACAAGTTGGTATCAGAGCACTAGGTTGCTTAGGTCTCACAATTCACGGACAAACTTGGTAGAGTCTGAGGGATTGGTACGGAGACGTCTGTACTTATCCCCAGAGGCTGCAAAGTTAGGAATAACTTCACTTTTTCTTCTTCTCTATCGTGCTATTTGAATTCTAAATGCTAATTGCGTTTTTATTCTATTCTCTCGCAGATGGCGAGAACGCGTGCTTCCTCATCTACCGATCAGCAGCCCGATCCTCCTGTTGCAGCTCCTACGAGGGGCCGAGGACAAGGCCGAGGCAGGGGAAGGGCTCAGCCTAGAGCAGCAGCCCTAGTAGAGGACCCACATGTAGACTTTTCCGGTGAGGTTCCAGCTCAGACAGTTCAAGTCAGACCAGCTCAGGTCCCATAGGGGTTCATTGCCACCCCGATTCTTCAGGACGCTCTTGTCCACTTAGTCGGACTTATGGAGAGCGTGTTTTAGGTCGGTCTTCTTCCTACTGCACCAGCCGTCTCTCAGGCTGGGGGAGGGGCCCAGACTCCTGCTACTCGCACACCAGAGCAGTTAGCCACTCAGTTCCAGACTCCAGCACCTCAGACAGCTGGAGCAGCTCAGCGGGTATTGTAGCACCGGCAGTTGAGGGAGAAGCCATGTCTGCTGATGCCCTATGGAGATTGGATCGGTTCACCAAGCTATTTCCTACTACTTTTTACTGGTGCACCATCAGAGGATCCCCGGGATTACTTGGACAGTTGTTATGAGGTTCTTCGGAACATGGGCATCGTAGAGTCCAATGGAGTTGCTTTTGCCATATTTCGTCTTTCTGGTACCGCCAAGACTTGGTGGAGAGACTATTGCTTGACCAGACCAGCTGGGTATGCACCTTTGACTTGGGCTCAGTTCTCCGAGTTGTTCTTGGGGAAGTTTCTTCCAATTACTTAGAGGGAGGATCTTCGGAGGCAGTTTGAGCGTCTCCAGCAGGGATCTATGACTGTTACACAGTATGAGACCAGGTTCATCACTCTGGCCCAACATGCTGTCATGATACTCCCCACTAATCGTGAGAGGGTGAGGAGGTTTATCGAGGGTCTAGCTCAGCCAACCAGACATCAGATGGCTAGGGAGACAGGTACTGATATCTCTTTTCAGGATGCGACCGATGTGGCCAGGCGTATTGAGATGATCTTATCACAGGGCGGTGGTTAGGGGTCTGACAAGAGACCTCGTCATTTCGGCCAGTTCAGTGGTGCCTCATATGGAGGCAGAGATTCCTTTGGATGAGGGCATCCTCCTAGGCCTTACCAGTCGGCACTTCAAGTATCCCGCAGTGCACCATCAGCTCCCATCAGTATACCGCCGATTCAGAGCTTTCAGGGTGGGCATTCTGGTCGTCAGGGATAATTCCAGGGTCAGCATTCTCAGGAGCCGAGGTCTTGCTTTAGTTGCGGTGGTACGTGGCATATTTCCAAGTTTTGCCCCCGAGATTTTAGTGGTCCTCAGTATCAGGGTTCCCGTGCCATGGTTCTCGTATCAGGTGCACCCCCGCCCCCTCAGCCAGCTAGGGGTGGTGGTCGTGGTGCCAGAGGTGGAGGGTCAGACTCATAGAGGTGGAGGACAAGCCACGAGAGGTAGAGGTCCGCCCGCAGTAGGTCGACCCAGAGATGTTCAGGTTGGAGGGGCTCTGCCCCGATGGTATGTTATTCCTACTAGACCTGAGGTTGAGGCCTCTGATGTAGTTATTACAGGTATGGTTTCAGTTTGCAGCAGAGATGCTTCGATTTTATTTGATCTGGGTTCTACATTCTCCTATGTGTCTTCATATTTTTCTCCTTATCTGATTATGCCCCGTGATTCCCTGAGTACTCCGGTATATGTATCTACACCAGTGGGTGATTCTATTATGGTAGATCGAGTCTACCGTTCATGATTAGTGGCTATTGGAGGTTTGGAGAATCAGTTAGATCTTTTGCATCTTGATATGGTTGACTTCGATGTTATATTGGGGATGGATTGGCTATCTCCCTACCATGCTATTCTGGACTGTCATGCCAATACTGTGACCTTGGCCATGCCAGGAGTACCTCGCTTGGAGAGGAGGGGGACTCCTAGTCATTCTTCCGGTAGGGTTATCTCATATATGAAGGCTCGACGCATGGTCGAGAAGGGTTGTTTGGCCTATTTGGCCTATGTTCGTGATTCTAGTGCTGAGGTTCCTTCTATGGAGTCTGTGCCCGTGGTTCGTGAGTTTCCAGAGGTATTCCCTGCTGACCTGTCGGGTATGCCACCCAACAGGGATATTGATTTTTGCATTGAGTAGGCTCCGGGCACTCAACCCATTTCTACTCTGCCGTATCGTATGGCCCCGCCAGAGTTGAAGGAATTGAAGGAGCAGTTATAGGATTTGTTGGATAAAGCATTAGGCCTAGTGTTTCTCCTTGGGGTGCCCCAGTGTTGTTTGTCAAGAAGAAAGATAGTTCGATGAGGATGTGTATTGACTACCAGTAGTTGAATAAGGTTACTATTAAGAATAAGTATCCTTTGCCAAAAATTGATGATTTATTTGACCAGCTTCAGGGTGCTACAGTGTTTTCCAAGATAGAGTTGAGATCCGATTACCATCAGCTGAGGATTAGGGCGTCTGATGTCCCTAAGACAACCTTTCGCACTCGGTATGAGCATTATGAGTTCTTGGTGATGTCATTTGAGTTGACAAATGCCCCTGTTGCTTTTATGGATTTGATGAACCGAGTGTTCAGACCCTATTTGGATTCGTTTGTTATAGTCTTCATTGATTATATTTTGATTTACTCCCGTAGCCGAGATGAGCATGAGCAGCACCTTCGAGTCGTCCTCCAGACTCTGAAGGATAGTCAGTTGTATGCCAAATTTTCCAAGTGTGAGTTCTGGTTGAGTTCGGTAGCACTTTTGGGTCATGTGTTGTCGACAGAGGGTATTCAGGTGGATCCCAAGAAGATTCCGGCAGTCAGAGATTGGACTAGACCTTCCTCAGCTACAGAGATTCGGAGCTTCTTGGCTTAGCAGGTTATTATTGTCGCTTTGTGGAGGGTTTTTCATCTATCGCAACCTCGATGACCAGGTTGACTCAGAAGGGTGCCCAGTTCAGCTAGTCAGATGAGTGTGAGGCAAGCTTTCAGAAGCTCAAGACAGCCTTGACCACGACACCGATGTTAGTTTTGCCCACAGGTTCAGGGCCTTATATCGTGTATTGTGATGCTTCACGGGTTGTACTTAGTGCAGTGTTGATGCAGGATGATAAGGTTATAGCTTATGTTTCACGTCAGTTGAAGGTTCATGAGAAGAACTATCCAGTTCATGATTTGGAGTTCGCAACTATTGTTTATGCGTTGAATATTTTTAGGCATTATCTGTATGAGGTAGAGATGCGTCGATATTATTTGATCCAGGTTCCACTTATTCATATGTGTCAGCCTTATTTGCTCATTCCTTGGATATTCCTCGTGAGTCCCTGGGTACTCCTGTTTGTGTGTCCACTCCTGTGGGCGATTCTATGGTTGTGGATCGGACTTATCGGTCCTTGTGGTGACATTTTGTGGATTTGAGACCAAAGAGGACCTCCTGTTGCTTGACATGATTGATTTTGAGGTCATCCTAGGCATGGATTGGTTGTCTCCTTATCATGTTGTTCTAGATTGCCATGCCAAGACTGTCACTCTAGCCATGCCCGAGATGCCTAGATTGGAGTGGAGAGGTTCTTCAGTTAGTGCAGCTAGTGCAGCTAGTCGGGTTATTTCTTTCATGAAGGCTCGACATATGGTCGAGAAGGTTTTTTGGCTTATCTTGCTTATGTGTGGGACACCACCGCCGAGTCTCCCACGATTGATTCAGTTCCAGTGGTTCGAGAGTTTGCCGATGTATCCCTTCAAACCTTCCAGGCATGCCACCGAATCGTGACATTGATTTTTGTATTGATTTAGCTCCAGGCACGCAGCCTATATCTATTCCCCCACACCGTATGGCTCCGAAGGAATTGAAGGAAGAGCTTGAGGAGTTGTTGGCTAAGGGGCTTATCAGACCGAGCGTATCGCCTTGGGGTGCTCCAGTGCTATTTTTGAAGAAGAAGGCTGTGACTATGCGGATGTGTATTGACTATCGACAGTTGAACAAGGTCACCATCAATAATATGTATCCGTTGTCGCGTATCGATGATTTTTTGACCAGTTGCAGGGTGTTCGGGTGTTTTCTAAGATTGACCTGAGATCGGGATACCACCAGCTAAAGATTCGGGACTCGAATGTTCCGAAGATTGCTTTTCGTACGAGATATGGCCATTACGAGTTCCTAGTGATGTCCTTTGGCTTGACTAACGCCCCAGCAGCATTTATGGATTTGATGAACAGGGTGTTCAGGATTTATATTGATTCTTTCATCATTGTCTTTATTGATGACATTTTGATTTACTCACGTAGCCTGGGAGAGCACGAGCAGTATTTGAGAGTTGTGCTCCAGACTTTGCGAGAACAAAAGTTGTATGCTAAGTTCTCCAAGTGTGAGTTTTGTTTGGATTATGTGGCATTTTTGGGACATGTGGTATCTGGAGAGGGTATCAAGGTTTATCCTAAGAAGATTGAGGCGATTCAGAGTTGGCCACGCCCTACTTCAGCTACAGAGATCAGGAGCTTCTTGGGTCTAGTAGGTTATTATCGCCGATTTGTGGAGGTTTTTTCATCCATTGCAGCTCCTCTGACTAGATTGACTCAAAAGAATGCCCCATTCCGATGGTCCGACGAGTGTGAGGCGAGCATCCAGAAGCTCAAGACAACATTGACCTCGACACCAGTTCTAGTATTGCCTTTCGGTTTGGGGATGTATAGAGTTTATTGTGACGCTTCACGCGTTGGCTTGGGATGTGTGTTGATGCAGGAGGGGTGAGTTATTGCATAAGAATTACCCTGTGCACGATTTGGAGTTGGCGGCGATTGTTCATGCTCTTAAGATTTGGAGGCACTACTTGTATGGGGTGTCTTGTGAGGTTTATACAGACCACCGCAGCTTGCAACATTTGTTCAAGCAGAGGGATCTTAATTTGAGACAGCGCAGGTGGCTTGAGTTGCTGAAGGATTATGACATCACCATTCTTTATCATCCGGGCAAGGCAAATGTTGTAGCGGATGCCTTAAGCAGGAAGGCGAAGAGTATGGGTAGCTTGGCTTATATTTCAGCAGAGGAGAGACCTCTAGCTTTGGACATTCAGTCATTGGCTAACCACTTGGTGAGGTTGGACCTTTCAGAGCCCCGCCGAGTTCTTGCACGTGTGGTTGCTCAGTCTTCATTATTGGGGGAGATCAAGGCTCGGCAGTTTGATGATCCGCGCTTGGCAGAGTTACGGGAGACAGTAGTGCAGGGTGGTGCCAAGGAGGTTTCTATTAGCAAGGATGGAGTTCTGAGACTTCATGGCCGCTTATGTGTCCCCAATGTTGATGGCCTAAGGGAGAGGATTCTGGAGGAGGCTCACAGTTCACGGTATTCTGTTTATTCTGGTGCTACAAAGATGTATCTTGGCTTGAAGCAACATTTCTGGTGGAGGCGGATGAAGAAGGACATAGTGGAGTATGTGGCTAGATGTCTAAATTTCCAGCAGGTTAAGTACAAACACCAGAGGCCAGGAGGCCTACTTCAGCAGATGCCTATAACTGAGTGGAAATGGGAGCACATCACTACGGACATCGTAGTTGGGTTGCCTCAGACTTTGCGGAAGGTTGATGCGATTTGGGTCATTATGGATAGATTGACCAAGTCAGCGCATTTCATTCCAATGGCTACTACTTATACTTCTGAGAGGTTGTCCCATATCTACATTCGTGAGATAGTTCGGTTGCACAGTGTGCCTGTGTCCATTATATCATATCGAGGTCCTCAGTTCACCTCGCACTTCTAGAGAGCATTGCAGAGTGAGATGGGCACCCGGGTAGAGCTCAGCACAGCATTCCACCCTCAGACCGACGGGCAGTCGAAGCAGACAATTCAGATATTGGAGGACATGCTCAGAGCATGTGTGATTCACTTTGGAGGGCAGTGGGACCAGTTCTTGCCTTTGGCCGAGTTTGCTTATAACAATAGTTATCAGTCCAGCATTGAGATGGCTCCATTTGAGGCCTTGTATGGTCGACGATGTCGTTAACCTATCGGGTGGCTTGAGCCTGGCGAGGCTAAGTTGTATGGCACCGACCTGGTGAAGGATGCTTTGGAGAAAGTAAAGTTGATTTAGGAGAGGCTTCGCATAGCACAGTCCAGACAGAAGAGTTGTACGGATCAGAAGGCGCGTGATGTATCATTTATGGAGGGAGAGAAGGTTTTGTTGAAAGTCTCGCCGATGAAGGGTATTATGAGGTTTGGGAAGAAGGGAGAGCAAGGTTTATAGGTCCATTCGAGGTGTTGAGACGAGTTGGAGAGGTTGTCTATGAGCTTGCTTTACCTCCCAGTTTATCAGGAGTTCATCAGGTCTTTCATGTGTCCATGATCCGGAGATACCACGTCGACTTCTCTCACGTGGTAGATTTCAGCATCATTCAGCTAGATGAGAGGTTGGTCTACGAGGAGGAGCCAGTTTCTATTATTCACAAGCAGGATCGCCAGTTGAGGTCCAAGAGAGTTTCCGCCGTAAAGGTCCAGTAGAAGGGCCAACCAGTCGAGGAGGCGACTTGGGAGTCCTAGGAGGACATGCGGAGCAGATATCCATATTTATTCAGCACTTCAGGTATGATTCTAGACCCGCTCGAGGACGAACGTTCGTTTAAGAGGTGGAGAATGTAACGACCCGACCGGTCATTTTGTGTTCTAGGACCCCGTGCCCCTAAATGAGACTTCTCGTAGTTGCTTTTACTGATTTATAACTTGCAGGGACGGGTGGTTCGAGGTTTGAAAGGGTTTAGAGCAATATTGGAACACTTAGTTCCTTAAGGTTGGCTTTTAGGGCCAAGTTTGACTTCGGTCAACATTTTGAGTAAACGACCTCGGAATCGAGATTCAAAGGTTCCGGCAGGTTCGTATGATGATTTCGGACTGGGGCATATGTTTGGAACGGGTTTTGGATGACTCGTGAGCGTTTCGGCGCCAAATAGTGAAATAAGAGTTTCCTTAAGTTCAAATTGTGGTTTGAAACGTGTTTTTGTGTTATCGAGGTCCAAACGGAATTCCGAGACCGATAATAGTTTCGTCATGTCATTTATGACTTGCTCGCAAAATTTGGTGTCATTCCGAGTAGTATAGGCAGGTTCGGCTTATTTATAGAGAATTCTAGAACTTGAAGTTCTTAAGTTTGATTCTATAGGTTTTGAGGTGTGATTTTTAGTTTTAGCATTGTTTTGGGCGTTCCGAAGGCTCGAGAAAGTCCGTATTATGTTTTAGGACTTGTTGGTATATTTGGACGGGGGCTCGGGTGGGCCCAGATGCCATTCAGGCATCGAGCGAGGCCAAAAACCAGCAAAATGACTGTTGGTGCACCAGATCTGGTGCGACCGCACCTGCGGAGGCCTAGCCGCAAGTGCGAGACCGCTTCTGCGGTCCATGCCTCGCAGGTGTGACCCTCAGGTGAGGTTGCCAATTTCGGCAGGTGCGGCTTACTTTCCGCAGAAGCGGAGCCGCAGCTGCAGGCTCCGCTCCGCAGGTGCGGGCCCAGGCCCCCCTTTCCCATTTTCGAAGATGCGAGACCGCAGGTGTGAAAAGCCTGTAGGCGGTGAGGTTCTTTTAAAAGACGGGATTTGGCCATTTTTCACCATTTCTTTTCCTCCATTGGCGATTTTCAGAGCTCACAAGAAGATATCCGACCAAGTTACTGTAAGGTAAGTAATTCCTACTATAATTTAGCTTAAATACTTGAATTCTTCGATAGGTTAACATGCTAAATTAGTATAAATCATAGGTTTAGAGTAAAACCTAGGTTTTTGACAAAAATGAGAATTCACCAAGAAGTTTAGCATGGAATCATACAAAAACTATATAATGTTGATCCTTAGGCTATGGGTGAGTGTTTCCTTCAAAAATTTCCGGAATCCGAGCATGTGGGCTCGAGGGTGTATTTTGGAATTTTGCAATTTAGGTTAAAGTAATCACTTAAATAGGGAAATTTCATACTCTTGAGTATAAATTAGTTCATTTATGCAATATTTGGCTAGTTTCGAGTCCTTGGGCGACGAGTTTGGAGTTTCGGACGCATTCTTGACCCGGAAAGTAGGCTTGACACGAGGTGAGTCTCCTTTCTAACCTTGTAAGAGGGAACTGTCCCGTAGGTGATTATAAATAATTGCATGTCCTTATTTGCGGGGGCTACGCACGCACGAAGTGACGAGAGTCCTTGCGTAGCTACTATTTTGTCTTGTCGGGTAGTTGTAGGACTCACAAGCATGCTTTATGTGTCGTATATGTGATCTTAAATGTAGTTTAGGTGGCCTAATATCCTTGAATAATTATGTGAATATCTAGGTGGTTAAATTCCAAAATTGATATTATTGAATCCTTTTTCTGCAAGTATATTCTCTAAAAAACTCCTGAATTTCTGATAATTATGTGTATGTATACGGGTACCCGCATCGATGTATGATTCGCGAGCGGGGTAGCCCTATTATTATGTCAACCTCGTCGCATGTTCGATTCGCGAGCGGAGTAATAGATGCATCTATGGTTCGATCCGTTCGACCCTTCGGCAGTGCACATTTATTTTCACGTCATATCGGCCGTGCGTTCACGGCATATTATGTGTTTTAGTTGATCGGGCGTTCTGTGATTTTGTATCAGTTGATTACTATGAAAAAGGAAAACTAGGTACCCTATATGCTAGATAAATTGACATGTAAAGGTAATATTGAATGTTATTTGATGCCCCTGCCTTTATTATTATTCATGATTGTTATTTCTACTTAGCCTTACACTTTAGTCATATTATTTTGACCCTAGTAAATATCACGTTGACCTCTCGTCACTACTTCTTCAAGATTAGACTGGATACTCACTGAGTACATATTGTTTATGTACTCATGCTACGCTTCTGTACTTAAATGTACAGGTTCTGAGGCAGGTGCATCGGGTTATCAGTCCGGAGTTCGTCCCTGACTTGTACTTGGTTTGGACTTCTCGGTGAGCTGCTTTTCCTTGACGTTATGTGGCAACACCTTGGAGTTTTCTTTCCTTTTGTTGTTATATTTGTCTATATTTTCATCAGACAGTAAGGCAAACTTGTATTCTTTTGGATTATCATTCTACTAGATGCCAGTAAACTTGTGACACTAGTTCCTGGCACACACGTAGTAGACATTATATTTTGGGCTGTAATTATTAGTTACGACTATCATGGCTATTTCTCTCAAAGGTTACTTAAGTTATCTGTCGCCTTGCGACTTAAATCTAAAATTTCGAAAGTGTTGGAAATGTTTTTGATAAATTAAATGAAACTCACTTTTAATTAAGGTTGGCTTGCCTGACATCGGTGTTGGGCGCCATCGCGATCTGAATTAGGATTTGGGTCATGACAATAATTCTATCATTCCATTTTCTAAATTGCAAAACAGTTTCAACAAATTATGCTATGCTTTCAAACTTATACTAACTGCATCCGATTCAGATATTAATCATAGAAAAATATTTTCTTAGTTGTCCGAACACATTAAATCTAAATGTTGTAGTAATATTTTCACTGTCAGTAATGAAATTGACCGTATTAGCCTTTACTATCTCACATAAACACTCCTAACACATACTCCAACGCTATTTTTACTCCAAGGACAAAGTAGGAAAAAATAATTAATTCATTCTTGAAATCTGAAAAAATTACTTATTTTGGACCACAAAAAAAGGTCAAAAAATCAATTATTTTGAACCGGAGGAAGTATTCCTTTCAGTTTTTAGTACTAAATGAATGAAAATAATGGCCAGCTTGCAAACTACATTATGATATGCAGTTAAGAGACTGAAAATACGGAGATATAGGATAATAACAATAGCTATATGAAAGAATTTCCAAACAACGATTCCGGCGATGACAACAATAGAATTACCAAAGTTTACAACAATAGCTATAAATTCTTCTTTTATAGAATTATGTTATTGTTGTTATATAACTTGAATAATTGTTCTTTTTTTATTTATTTTATATTTACCTTTCAATTTATTAAGCAAAATCACAAAATAGGTAACTCCCTCCGGTCTAAAATAAGTGATTTTTCGCATTTTCATTTGTGGTTCAAAATAAGTGATTTTTTCAAATTTCAAAAATGAATTAATTATTTTTTCTCCCACATTGTCCTTGGAGTAAATAGTGTTGGAATATGTGTTAGGAGTGTTTATGTGAGATAGTAAAGGTTAATATGGTCAATTTCATTACTAATTAATACTAATAGGTGAATTTCTCAATCTGTGTGAAAACATCTAAAAAATCACTTATTTTGGATCAGAGGGAGTATTCTTTCTTAAGCCGTTGGACAAAGTTTATCATTAATTTCTGTTCTTTTTTGTTCCTCTTCTTGAAAATCTACTAATGAAAACTATAGTTCATGAAAGTTTTAGTTATAAAAAAAATATTATACTTATGATTTCATACATATATAAAATTATACATAATGTTCGCGCGGTAAATTTTACTAGTTAGTAATAAAATTGAGGTTAAAATATGAATTAATTAATTACAATTGAATAATAGACTCTTAGTCTTCTCAGCGGACGTGAAAATCTCATGTATAATTTTGTAGAGTGACTACTTATCTGTCAAATTTTTCACCTTAAACTTTCACTAAAAAAATTATTCTCTCCGTTCACTTTTAGTTATTTATTTTTGACTTTAAACCCCCTTTAAGAAATAATAATAAAGTATGTATTTTATAATTTTACCAAGAATAATGATAGCATTTTCAAAAGTCAGGGAAAATGAGTAATTAATGATACGGGTAAAACAAGAAAAAGAGATTGTCTTTCTCTTGATTCAGTATAGGGAACAAGTAAAATTAAAATATATTTTTAGTATAGTAAACAAATAAAAGTGAACGAAGAGAGTAATTAATTATATTAGTTACGAGCTGAAGTGACTAAGAAAAAGGATCAAAGAGAATAATAATTTAAATAGTAGACAAGTAAAAATGAACAAAGACAATAATTAATAGTATTAGTTACGAATATATTTATTACGTTAAATATAAAAAGCACTTTAAGCACACACTAGTGTTAAAGTTTTCTCACTGTTTCAACAGAAATAAAAGCAAATTCCTAACTCAGAACATTAACTTATACTCATCAAATGCATCTACCTCTTTTTTCTTTCTTTTTTAATTAAAACGCTATAAATAAAGATAGATCTCCTTCATTAAATGAGTTCCAATTAGATAATTGAGTAGTTTATTCCTTCTTATTTTATGTTATACATTAAAAATTAGTAAAACGTCGCACATAGCTATTTAATGTATTTACACATATCCATATCTGTGCTTCAGGAGAGATCGTCCCCACGATCGGTGCATATTGATTTTTAGTGCAATCTCTTTAAGTCTTTATTCCAAATATTAATAGTGTTATTCATGATAAATTAAAACCTAGCGAAATAGTACATGTAACTGTCTAACGTATTTACACATATCTTTATTTATATTTCAAGATTGATTGTCTCTATGATCAGTGTAGATTATTTTTGGAGTAGTCGACATTAATACTGTTATTCAAGATACATTGAAACCAAAAAAAATATGACACGCAACTGTTTGATTTGTTACACATATTCTTATTTGTGCTTCAAAAGAGATTCCCTGCACGAACGGTGCACATTGTTTTTGGTGTAACTCCAGAAGTCTTTCTTCCAAATATTGTTAGTGTTATTCAAGCTACATTTAAACTTAGTAAAATATCACACACATGATTAACATATTTACACATATCTTATATGTGGTTCAAGAGAGATAGTCTCCATGATCGATGCATATTGGCTTTTGGTGTGGTCTCCGAAGTCTTTATTCCAACTATCGATAGTGTTATTCAAGATACATTAACACTTGGCAAAATACTACACGTAACTGTCTAACGTATTTACATATATCCTTATCTATGCTTCAAGACTGATTATCTCTCCGATAAGTGTAGATTATTTTTGGAGTAATATATATTGATTCAAGATACATTAAAACTAAGAAAAATGGTAATTGTTTGATTTATTTACACATGTTCTTATTTGTGTTTCAAAAGAGAATCCCTGCACGAACGGTGCACATTTTTTTGAGCGTAATTTCAGAAGACTTTCTTCCAAATATTGTTAGTGTTATTCAAGATATATTTAAACTTAATAAAATATCGCACGTACTAATTAACATATTTACACATATCTTATATGTGATTCAAGAGAGATTCTTCATGATCGATGCATATTGGCTTTTGGTGTGATCTCCGAAGTCTTTATTCCAAATATCGATAGTGTTATTCAAGATACATTATAACCTAGCGAAATACTGCACGTAATTATCTAACGTATTTACATGTATCTTTATATGTGCTTCAAGAGAGATTGTCTCTACAATTAGTGCAAATTATTTTTGGTTTAATCTTTGAAGTTTCTCTTCCAAATGTTGGTGGTATTATTTAAGATATCTTAAAACTTAGTAAAATATCACACATAATTGTTTATCATATTCACAAATATCCTTATATGTCTTCAAGAGAGATTTTTTTCACGGTCGGCTCATATTGGCTTTTGATGTAATCTCTGAAGTCCTTATTCCAAATATTTATAGTGTTATTCAAGATACATTAAATCCTAGCAAAATATTACACGTAACTATCTAACGTATCTACACATATCCTTATATGTGTTTCATGAGAGATTGTCTCCATGATCCGTGCATGTTATTTTTGGTATAATCTCTAAAGTCTTTTTTCTTAATATTGGTGCTATTATTTAAGATACATTAATACTTAGTAAAATACTACACGTAACTGTTTAACATATTCACAAATATCACTATACGTGTTTTAAAAGAGATTGTCTGCACGATTGGTGCATATTATCTTTGGTGTAATTTCTGATGTCTTTATTCCAAATATTGATAGTGTTATTCAAAATACATTAAAACCTAGTAAAATACTATACGTTACTGTCCAATGTATTTACACATATTCTTATCCGTGCTTCAGGAGAGATTATCTCCACGATTAGTGCAAATTATTTTTGGTGTAATCTCTGTAGTCTTTCTTCCTAATATTGGTGGTATCATTAACATACTTTAAACTTCGTAAAATACCACACATAACTGTTTAACGTATTTACAAATATCCTTATATGTGCTTCAAAACAGATTCTCTTCACAGCCGGTGCATATTGGCTTTTGGTGTAATCTCTAAAGTCTTTATAGTGTTATTCAAGATACATTAAAATCTAACAATATACTATACGTAATTGTCTAACGTATTTAACTATATCTTTATTTATTCTTCAAGAGAGATTGTCTCCACGATCAATGTAGATTATTTTTGATGTAATATTGAAGTCTTTCTTTCGGATATTGATGGTCTTATTCAAGATATATTAGAATTTAATAAAATATCACACGTGACTGTTTAACGTATTCATAAATATCTTTATTTGTGCTTAAAGAGAGATTGTCTCTACTATCAGTGCATATTACTTTTAGTGCGATCCTAGTATTCTTCTTCCGAGTACTGGTACGCATTATTACCTTATACACTTAAACTTAGCGAAATACAAACTATAACTATACAAAATATTTATACATATGCTTCTCTTGGACACCAAGAAAGATTATCTCCACGATTAGCGCATATTGCTTCTATCATAATCCCCGGAGTCTTTCTTCCAAATACTTGTACAAGTTATTAAAAAATATACTAAAACTTAGCAAAATACTAACCATACCTATTAAGGCATCAAAAAAGATTATTTCAACTTAATCCCCGGAGTCTTTCTCCTAAAATACTGATATATGCTATTCAAAATACACTAAACCTTAATAAAATATGAAGTGTAACCATGTCAAATATTTTCTAACATCCTTTCAAAATATACATCCCTTTTTATAAATTCACGGTAAAGTTGTATCCGTGTGACCTATAAGGCTCGAGCTCGAGCCGTAGAAGTAGTAACTAATGCTTGCATTAACGTAAACTAATTATATTACACCCTTTGGAGCATGGCCCTTTCCCAGATCCCACGTGGACACAGGATACTTTGTGCACCGGATTATTTTAAAAAAGAAAAAATAAATCCACTCTTCTTATCCCAAAGCACCATCAGAAACTTCATTCTCAAGAAGGAAAACAGCTGGAAGCCCTCAAATATAATATAACAAACTCAAAGAAAGCAAAAATAATAAAAAAAAATAAACAAAGAAAAATGTTGATTGGTAGTGGATTCCATGTGTAGTGGTATGGATGAGGTTGATGTTGTATCCCCGTACTGGTGGGGTAGTGTAACGAGACCAGACCGATCATTTTGCTTTCTAGAATTTCGTTCCCCTAAATAAGACTCACCATATGTGATTTTAGTATTTTATGACTTGCGGGAATGGTTAGTTTGAGATTTGGAAGGTTTCTGGTTGAAATCGAACAAATTGGTTCCTTAAGTTGGCCTTAAAAGGCTAAGTTTGACTTCGGTCAGTATTTTGAGTAAACGAATTCGTAATCGAGATTTGACGGTTCCAATAGGTTTGTATGATAATTTGGACTTGAGCGTATGCTCGAATCAGATTTTGGATGACCTGGGAGCATTTCAGCGCCTACTATCGGTTTAGAAGTTCTTTAAATTTTGTTTGGAGTGGGTTTTGGTGATATTAGGTCCAAACAGAATTCCGAGATCGGTAATAGTTTCATAATATCATTTAATACTTGCACGCAAAATTTGATGTCATTTAGAGTTGGTTTGATAGGAATCGGACGAGCGGAAGTCTTTTTGGATGTTTTTGAATTCATGAGTCAATTCATGCGTTTTGACGCCCGATTCGTAGATTTTGATGTTATTTCCATGTTTTGATCACTCGAGCGAGTTTGTATGAGGTTATTAGACTTCTGTGGGTAGTTAATGTGGAGCCCCGAGGACTTGGGTGAGTTTCGGACATATGGTAGGAGTTGAAAACACAACATTTTTCTGGTGCAAGTGCTGGTGCTGCAGGTCTCGCAAATGCGAGAAATAGTTCGCATTTGCGACAAGTCGCATTTGCGACCTCGACAATGTTCGTATTTGTGACACTTTCGTAGCATTAGTGACTTCAGCATCTGAAGCGCAAGGTTCGCATTTACGATAATTTAGTCGCATTTGCGAACTCAGTGCCGCAAATGCGACATCAGAGGCATGTGCCCAGATCATTTAATGCGCGAGTTAGGCCATTTATCTCACTTTTCTTTCATCTCTTGGGCGATTTTTAAAGCTTTTGGAAGAGGGTTTTCACCTAGCACTTTGAGGTAAGTAATTTCTACACAACATGAATTAAATACATAGATTATGGATATATTAACATGTAAAAATTGGTGAAATAAAGGGTTTAGATGAAACCTAGGTTTTGGGTAAAATTGAGATTTGACCACGAAAATAGTTATGAAATTTGATAAAATTCACACATTCATGTTCCTAAGGTTATGGGTAACAACTTTCTTCAAAAAAAATCGAAATACGGGCACGTGGGCCTAGGGGCGAATTTTAAGAACCTTGCATTTGAGTTGGGTAACCTCTTAAATAGTTGTGATACAAACTTTTGAGTATGTATTGATTAGTTTATATACTATTTGATTAGTTTGGGTTGATTCGGCACCGAATTGAGGGTTTGAGCACATTATTGGACCGGAAAGTAGGCCTTGAGACGAGGTAAGTCGCTTTTCTAACCTTGTAAGAGGGAATTAACCCCATTGTTGAACTTAAATCAAAATGTGATTCTATTTGTGGGGGCTACGCACGTACGATGTGATGAGAGTCCGTGTGTAGCTACTATTCATGCTTATGTCCGGGTAGGTTCAGGCTTACATCATGCTCTGTTGATGCCATTGCTTGTTTATATTTATTAATTGTTGGATTGAAGCGGAAATTGAGGGTCCCAACTCTTATTTTAAAGTTCCAAGTTGAATTTCTTAACATATTTGAAATGCATTGAGAAATATTATGATAAATTGAAAAAAAATTATGTTCAACCGCTTCGCAACTATATTCCGCAAGCGGGGTAAATTTCCACTACTCTCATTGGAGCGGGTCGTTCGCCTCGGCAGGAATTATGGATATATTATATGGTTCGGGTCATTCGACCCTCGGCAGTGCACAATATATTATTATGTATATTTGGATCGGGTCGTACGTCATCGGCATGACTCGTGTGTAATGATATCGAAATCCCTTTTATTATTTAATATTGTTTCACAGACTTGAAAGGAGGAAAGGAATGGATGAGAGTAATGAATTGATTCTTACTTGAGAGAGGGCTTTTTTACTTACTTCTTGCTTTGAGTTCTATTATCATTGTGTAATCCATGTTTACTTAGAACTTTATATTATTATATTGTTGGCTCGTAGTGACTGTCTGAGGCGACCCCTCGTCACTACTTTTTCGAGGTTAGACTAGATACTTACTAGGTACATGTTGTTTATGTGCTCACACTACACTTCTACACTTGAATGTGCAGGATCTGAGGCAGGTGCATCTGGTTACCAATCAGGAACGCACACTTGACTTGCACTTAGATACTTCACGGTGAGCTGCTTTTCGAGTCGTTATGCAGCAGCTGGAGTCTTCCTTTTTGTTCATTTCTGTCTATTTCTTTTTTAGACAGTAGACTAGTCTTCTTTTGTATATTCTACTAGAATGCCCACATACTTGTGACACCAGGTCTTTGCACGCACACTAGTAGTGTTATGGTTTTGGATTTAATGTTATGACTCCAATTTGCACTCTGTTGCTTTTGTTTAATTACTTTATAGCTGTAAATTTGCTAAAACTTTTATTAATGAAGGACGTTATTCACTTAGCAAACACATTAATAGTGGAAATAACTAGACTAATCAGTGTTGGCTTGCCTAGCATCAGCATTAGGCGCCATCACGACCTATACTGAAATTGGGTCGTGACAACATGGTAGAGCACTAGGTTCACATAGGTCTCAGAAGTTATGAGCAGGCTTAATAGAGTCTTGCGGATGGGTGCAGAGACGTCTGTACGTATCTTCAAAGAAGCTATAGGGCGTTAGGAAACTAATCTTTATTCATATCCTATCGTGCAGTTGATGGTATGCTAAGTTTCTTCTCTTACTCTCTCACAGATGCTGAGAATGCGTGCGACAGATGTTCCGGACCCGGGAGGAACTGCTCGCCCCGTTGCGAGAGGCTGAGGTAGAGGTATGGGGAGGGCACCGAACTGAGGTAGGGAGCCTGGATGTCCCAGAGTTGCCCTAGTTGTACCACCAGAAGATCCAATGGAGGATCCCATTGTTGAGGAGCTGGGCGAGGTGCCTGCAGCAGAGCTAGCTCCGGTAGATTTCGTGTCAGCACCGGGCTTTTAGGAGGTCATGCGTCGTATGCTAGTGTTCACGGATTCTATGACCCATGCTGGTTTATTTCCAACAGACCCAGCCATATATCAGGCGGGAAGGGGAGCACAAACCCATACTGCTCAGGCACCTGGACATGCAGTCGTTGTATATCAGACCCCGGTACACTACCCATGGGCGGGGACCAGCCAGTTGAAGTGGTTGTACCTGAGCCCAGACCAGTTACGGTCAGTGAGCCGCAGAAGATTTTGGACAGATAGTTCAGGATTCACCCTCCGGACTTTGGGGGTGAGTGACATAAGGATTCTCAGGACTTTATTGATAGGTGCTGGGACAGACTGAACAACATGAGGATATTGGAGTCTCACGGGGTGGATTTCACTACCTTTTAGCTGGAGGGTAGCGTACGTAGGTGGTGGCAGTCTTATCTTCTTGGTATACCAGCAGATTCTCCTCCCATGACTTGGGACCAATTCACACGTTTATTCTTGGATAGGTATATTCCACCTTCCTAGAGGGAAGACTTGCCGTGTCGGTTTGAGCAGCTCGAGCAGGGCCAGATGTTAGTGACCGAGTATGAGGCAAGATTTTTTGAGTTGTCTCGCCATGCACTCATGATACTTCCAACTGAGGCATAGCGAGTACGGAGGTTTGTTACATGACAACACTCAAACATTTAGGCTAGCATGGCTCGAGAGGTTGAGATGGGCACTCCCTATCAGTTAGTGGTGGAGATGGCTCGCAGGATTGAGGGTTACCGTCAGAGGGGTAGAGAGCAGATGCATCAGGACAAAAGGTCCCGTTTTTTCTAGAGAATTCGGAGGTGCCCCAGCTAAGGGACAGAGGTCACTTTGGGAGGGGTCATCCTAGGAGGCCCCCATATTCAGCACCACCACCTCCTCAGGGTGTTCCAGCGTGACCCTATTTTAGTGTTATGCCGGAGAATTCTTACCGGCCTCCAGCCATTCAGACTTCTTCTAGTGGGTACTCCGGTCATTAGGGTTCTTCCAGTGCCTACGTCGGTGCCATGTTAGAGAATTCACACCGCCCGCTAGCTATCCAGGTATCTTTTGATGGGTATTCAGTCCATCAGTGTCAGGCTTCAAGGAAGCAACCCACCATACCGAGAGGTTGTTATGAATGCTAAGATCCTAGTCATATGAAGAGACATTGCCCCAGGCTTTGGGACAAGGCAGTGCAGTAGGGTCAACAACCCATGATTACAGCTCCAATAGCTGTACCAGCCGTCCGGCCGCCCAGAGCCGGTGAACAGGTGGGTAGAGGTCATTTCGGAGGTGGAGGTCAGGCAGGCGGAGGCCAGCCAGGTGGCGCTCCAGCTAGGTTTTATGCTTTTCCGGCAAGACCAGATGTAGTGGCCTTAGATGCCGTGATCACAGGTGTTATCTCTGTCTACCGTAGGTATGCTTCAATATTTTTGATCCATGATCTACTTATTCGTATGTGTCGTCCCTATTTGCTCATTTTTTGGATATTCCTCGTGAGTCCTTGGGTACTCCTGTTTATGTGTCCACCCATGTGGGCGATTCTATTGTTGTGGATCAGATTTATCGGTACTGTGTGATTACATTCTGTAGATATGAGACTAGGGCGGATCTTTTGTTTCTTGATATGATTGAATTTAAGGTCATCCTTAGCATGGACTGGCTATCTCCATATCACACCATCCTTGATTGCCATGCCAAGACTTCTACCTTAGCGATGCCAGAGTTGCCTACATTGGAGTGGAAGAGTTCGTCTGTCAGTACACCTAGTCGGGTTATATCTTTTATGAAGGCTTGACACATGGTCGAGAATGGTTGCTTGGATTATCTAGCCTATGTTCGGGATACTACCGTAGAGTCTCCGACGATTAATTCAGTGACAGTAGTTCGGGTGTTCGTCGTTGTGTTTCCTTCTAACCTTCCAGGCATGCCACCAGATCGTGATATTTATTTTTATCTTGACTTGGCCCCAGGCACTCAGCCTATATCTATTCCACTGTATTGTATGGCTCCAAAAGTGTTGTAGGAGTTGAAGGAAAAACTTGAAGAGTTGCTAGAAAAGGGGTTCGTTAGGCCGAGTGTATCACATTGGGGTGCACCAGTATTATTCGTGAAGAATAAAGATGGGACTACGAGAATGTGCATTGATTACCGCCAGCTGAACAAAGTCATCATTAAGAACAAGTATCTGTTGCCGCGTATTGATGATTTGTTTGACCAGTTGCAGGGTGCTAGAGTATTTTCTAAGATTGACGTGAGATCGGGGTACCATTAGTTGAAGATTCGGAACTCAGATGTTCTGAAGACTGCCTTTTGTACTAGATATGGCCATTATGATTTTCTAGTGATGTCTTTCGACTTGACTAGTGCTCCAGCGGCGTTTATGGGCTGGATGAACAGCGTGTTCATGCCTTATATTGATTCCTTTGTTATTATCTTCATTGATGACATCTTGAATTACTCACGTATCATGGAGGAGTACGAGCAACATTTGAGAGTGGTGCTTCAAACCTTGAGGGAACATGTGATGACCCAAAGGGTCATTTTTCAAATTAAGACTCTATTCCAGGCTTATTAGCCTTAAAAAGACTAATTTTTATTACCTTAATTTGCGTGCTCAATCCGGGCGTGAAAACCGGAAAGCTTTTATGTGAAAATATGAGAAAAATAGAAATTTTTAGAGTTACAAATTTGGTTTTGGTTGACTTTGGTCAACATTTTGAGTAAACGGACCCAGATCTGTGTTTCGATAATCCCGAGAGGTCCGCAGTAAAATATGGGACTTGGGCGAATGTCCAAAATTTAATTCTGAGGTCCTTAGCCTTAGAAAAACTTTTTGAAGAAAGTTGTTATACTGAAAATTTTAAAGGAAATAAGGAAATGACTATTGTTTGAACTCACTAGTATCGGGTCCGTATTTTGGTTTAAGAGCCCGTACAGGTTTGTTATAATGTGAAAGTCGTACTTGTGAAATTTAATAAGAATCGGAATTTATTTGTTGTGATTTGGATGTCCGGTTGAGAAATACTGAAATTTGAGTGTTCTGGAGGAAAATCATGATGTTGTGGTTAAATTCGTAGTTCTTGATGTTATTTCAATGATTTGATCGCACGAGCAAGTCCATATGATATTTTTAGACTTTCGTGCATGTTTGGATTGGAGCCCCGAGGGCTCCGGTGAGTTTCGAGTAGGTCACAGAGTGTTTTGATACATAGAAAAATAACCGGGGGAATAATAAGCAGGTTCCAGTTCTCTGAACCTGAAAGTGCGGCAATGCTTAGAATTCCGCGACCGCGGATCACTTTTCGCTGCAGCACCCGAAATTTCGCTGACCGCGGTCTGTGAAGCCCAGATTTCCGCCGCCGCGCCCCTAATTCTGCTAACATCGATGGGTCAAGGCCCAGAATTCCGCTGACAACGGTTATTAGTCCTAAGGCACGTATATATACAGCCCATCTGTAATTATTTTACCACTTTTCAAAAATAACAAAACCCTTGAACGAAAGAGGCGATTTTTCCAAAATAATTTCTTCTCCAAATCATAGGTAAGTGATTCTAACTCATCTCTTTCAATACTTAACTATTATTTTACAAGATTTCAACCTAGAATCTAGAATTTTCATGGTAGAATTAGGGATTTTTGGGAAAACTTAGAAAACCCATGATTTTTCAATAAAGTTAATTCCTATAATGATAATTAATGATATTAAAACCAATTACGATTAGATACGAGTGAATTGAAGGAAAATTCTAAAGGAAAAGCTATTATTGAGCAGTTGATTGGCCTGCTGAATTGAGGTAATTGCTTGGTTTAACCTTGACATGAGGGAATAGGAATCCCCAACCTAAATGATATGGGAATTGCATGTGTGTGGTGTATAGGTGAGGTAATGAGTATCTATGCACCACCAAATTACTTGTTAAATGTGATCCCTTTGTTTAACCAAAGAATTAAATCCTTTGACCAAAGCTATTTTTAGTCGACCAGGGTCCTGCCGCGACTGCGGTCAAATGATGAAACTTCAAGGATTAAAGTGCAAAACACGTGATTTTATTGCCCAAACCCTATATAAGTCTTGTAAATCCGCCCAAGAGAGGGAGAGACCAATTTTTAGCATCAATTAGGAGGCTACTTCATTGGGAGAAGAGATTTCAACAATTAGACATTTCATTTTTCTTCTTCTTTCATCTCTAATTTTTAGTAGTATGATTTATTTTGGGTTTTTGTTATCTTTGAGCATGAGTGGATAAACACCCATTGTTCTGGGGTTGTGATTTAGCTATGAATATTGTTATTCGACATTAGCTTAACCTTGATTATAACTCTCTCAATATATGGTTGTTTCTTCAATTTTGTGCTTAATTGCTTAATTGTCTGCCCAGCAGTTAGGTTCTATATACTATCTATGCTATGCTTGGGAAAGCCGTGTATAGATTAGAGTAGAGTTGAAGAGAGCGCGATCTGAACCCTTCAGGGGAGCGGATTTGTGGTTAGGATAGGAATATACCTAGTCACCGTGCTTAATCAAATATCGTGACCTTAGTGCGTTCTAATAGATTAATTTCATAGGAATATAGGCGTTAATCTATTGAGAATAAGCGAGTAGTGCTTCGGGAGAAGGCTATGAGAACAATTATCGATTAATTAGCAACCATGAGTGAATTATATGAAAGGGAAACTTAATTAGAACACAATATGAATGGTGAACAATCACAACCCTGGAATATTTGTCTCTATTGAATACACATCAATACTTTCGTTACTTGATAATTAGTTAATTCTTATAATTGTAGCATAGCAAAGTTACACTATTGGATTTTTATTTTGGCTCGGCTGAATAACAATTATAGTGAATTAGTGATTAGTTTATACAAGTCTCTGTGGGTTCGACATCCGATTTATCATTATATTACTTGTACGACCACGTATACTTGCGTGTGCATTTGGGAGCAACAAGTTTTTGGTGTCGTTGTCGGGGACTTGAATATAGATTACTTTCTAGTTTTTACTTTAATTGTTTATTTCATCTATTCTAACGTTACTTGATCGTTGCTCTAATCTCAGGACCTCTAATTTAATGCGTAGGGTCAAAAGCCAGGACAAACTTGACGGCTTTGACCCCGAACCTGAAAGAACATTTCACAGGAGGTTAAGGGAAGCAAGGGATACAAATAATATTCAGGACCTCGTTCAATTTCCTGTGAACATGGCAGAGGAACAACACATGGCGGTTCAGGAGGTAGCAATGCCCAGTATTGCTAATGTTACCTCCAACATCGTGAAGCCCAGAATCACTGGGCACTTTGAGCTGAAACAGAGCATGATCCAGCTACTTCATGCAAACAGGCAGTTTATGGGTCTTCCACACGAGGATCCACAGCAGCACATTCTGAACTTCTTGGAGATTAGTGATACTTATATCACTAATAGGGTCATGCCAGACTATGTGAGGCTCACACTTTTCCCATTCTCTCTGTTGGGCGAAGCAAAGCGATGGCTAAAGGCAGAACCAGCTAATTCCATTACATCCTGGAATGATTTGGCAAGAAAATTTCTGGCAAGATTCTTCCCTTCAGGCAAGACGGCAAAGATCAGAAGTGAGATAGTCTCCATTAAACAGAAAGCAGGCAAATCTTTATATTCAGCATGGGAAAGGTTCAAGCGGCTACTCAGAGACTGACCTCATCACTATCAGACAAACGAAGAGTTAGTTCACACTTTCATTGAGGGTCTCCATGCCCAATCGAAAATTGTGGTACATGCAGCAGCTGGAGGTCAGGTATTTGAGAAGAATTATGATGAAATATTTTCATTATTGAATAAATTCTCCAAAAGCAATCCATACTGGCAAGGTGAGATGGGAAGGAATATGGTTCAAAAGTCACCAGGGGTTCTTGAATTAGACGTTGTCTCAGCATTATCAGTTCATATTTCTACATTGACTAACCAAGTCAATCAGATGACCCTGATCATTAACAACCAACAGTCTCAACTATTGCAACAGGTCCAGCCAGTACAACTGGTTCAAGTATTTTGTGAAGTTTGTGGAGAGGGTCACTTCAGTGACTCATGCCCAGCCAATCCAGAGTCTGTCTACTTTGTGGGTAATCCAAATAGAGGGCAAGCAAATCAATATGGGGACAATTATAATCCCAACTGGAGGAACCACCCAAACTTCTCTTGGGGTGGAAATCAAGGCACTCAGAGTCATTACAGGCCTCCATAACCTCAAGCACCCCTGCAACAATACAAACCACCTCAGGCTGAACAATCAGCTAGCCTTGAGGATATTATGAAAAGAATGATGAAAGACCAACTTGATTTTAATCAGAAAAGGCAGATCACCAAGCCCAAGTAGTAGCAATGAGAAACCTGGAACGTCAAATGGGGCAACTTGCTAGTTCCCAAAACACCCGACCAACAAAGGCTCTCCCAAGTGACACTGACGCTAATCCTAAAGCATCTGTCAATGTTGTATCATTGAGGAATGGGAGGAAATTGGAAGAAGTTCAATCCAAGAGGAGAAAGCAGGTAACTTTGAATCTGAGGCAAAGAAGAGGTTCTTACGTGATGTGAAGTTTTACTACTGGGATGAGCCAAATTTGTACAAAGAATGTGGTGATCAGTTAATAAGGAAATGTATTCTTGATAAAGAGGTGGAACTTGTGCTGTATGATTTTTATGCATCACCTTATGGGGGCCATCATGGTGGCGATAGAACAGTGGCGAAAGTGCTACAATCTGGGTTTTTTTGGCCAACTCTATTCAAGGACGCCCACACGTTTGTTAAAATGTGTGACCAGTGCCAGAGAACATGAATGATCACGAGGAAACACGAGATGCCCTTGAATAATATCTTGGAGGTAGAGATTTTTTATGTGTGGGGGATAGATTTTATGGGTCCATTCCCATCATCCAGAGGAAACAAATACATTCTACTAGCAGTTGACTATGTGTCGAAATGGGTGGAGGAAGTTGCATTTCCAACAAATGATGCCATGGTTGTAGCACTGTTTGTGAAGAAGAACATATTCTCGAGATTTGGGACCCCACGTGCCTTGATTAGTGATGAAGGAACCCATTTTTTCAATTGGTTATTGAATAACCTGTTATCGAAATATGGAGTACGTCATTGAGTTGTGACAGCATATCACCCTCAAACAAGTGGACAAGCAGAGGTATCCAATAGAGAGATAAAGCAAATATTAGAGAAAACGGTGAGTGTGAACAGGAAAGATTGGGCTACAAAGTTAGATGATGGCTTATTGGCATATAGAACAACTTACAAAACGCCAATTGTGGCGTCACCGTACAAGTTGGTCTATGGGAAGGCGTGTCACCTGCCCGTTGAGCTCGAACATAAAGCATATTGGGCCATCAAAAAGCTAAACATGAACCTTGAAGACGCGGGTGAGAAAAGATTGTTGTAGTTGGATGAATTAGATGAGTTCATGCTGCACTCGTATGAAAATGCCAAACTTTACAAAGAAAAGACCAAGAGATGGCATGACAAGCATATTAAGCCACGTCAATTCGAGACAGGACAACATGTATTATTATTCAATTCTAGGCTACGATTGTTTCCTGGAAAGCTGAAATTGAGATGATCAGGCCCGTTTGAGGTGGTAAGAGTCACTCCATATGGTGCGCTTGAGCTGCGAGCTATACATGGTGAAAGAAAAATTTTGGTGAATGGACATAGAGTCAAGCACTATTGGGGTGGTACCATGAATCGTGAGAAAACCAACGTCATGCTCGTTGATTAGTGGGTAGACTCTACGTCGTGTCGCGAAGTTAAATCAGGCGCTTCGTGGGAGGCAACCCATGCTAGTGGTACTTTCTCTTTTTAACATGTAGAAATTGTTGTAGTTAAAATTGACAAGTTTTTGAGTTTGCAGGACAATGGTGGAGGTGTGTTGAGCAAAAGTCTGGGGCATAACACAACTCTGGTAAGATGAAAAAAGAGGTTAAAACAAAGAACACTTCGAAAACAAGCTAAAAATCTCGGAAGACCGTCACCGCGGCGCGACCGTGGCAAACTGCGGTGCGACCGCGGTGAAAAGGACTCTCTGAACCTCACCGCGACCGCACCAAACCGCGGTGCGACCGCAGTGAAAAGGCCTCTCTGAACCTCCGCGGTGAAAAGGCCTCTCTGAATCTCACCGCGGCCGCGGTCGACCGCGGCGAGCCACTTCCAGCCCAGGTATGTCTGCAATTTTAATTTTTTTTATTTTAATTTTCTTTTCCTTTTATTTCATTTTTATTATTTTCCCCTCTGTACTTTTATTGTTAGTTTTCATGGGGACATGCCATATTTTTAAGTGTGGGGTGGGAGACTTATTTATTGTTGTTGTATGTTTGCACTGGTTATTTGATTTTTGTATATATTGTTTTTAGTTGTGTTTTGTTTCATCACCTTGGCGCAAAGACGGACACCTCTCGACGGGTCTCTTGAGGGCTTAAGTCGAAACTAAAAAAATATATATATAAAATGTAGGAGACTCTTCCTGATGACGGACCACTTAGATAGTCTTCTTGAGGGAAGTAGTCTAAAGAAAAGACCAAAATGATTTTTTTATTTTCTTTTTAGGTAGTGTAGTAATTCCCCCTTGGTTTTTCTTTTGACCACGGTTCTTTTCCAAGAGTTTAGATTGAACCGGGTTAGGTTTTTTTTAGTAGTTATTAGGACTCTCTTGGGCAAGAAGGGTAAAGGCAAGAATGCACCACTTAGTGTATACACCTGAAAACAATCAAAACAAACTCGAGGATGTGACGCTTAGGCTCACTTGTAGACTCTAGTATTATGCCTTAATTTTGCACACTGTGTCTAACTTGAATACTCACTTGAGTGTGTTGATGAACCAATTCGGAATGGATTATGTGCCATGTGTGTGTAAGGTAATTACATCTTATTCTATGTCTGCATATGATACCTAGAACTTGCCCTGTGTGTGTACGAAGCGAAATAGAAGTTTGTTTGGTCTTAGAAAGGATATAGGCAATTATTTGTGAAGCCTACATAAATGTATCTCTACATGTAAACAATGTACCATAGTTAACCCTTTTGAGCTTAAAGCTTGTTTCTTTGATAACCATATAACGACCCATATCCATGTGTTTGAATAGCTTGACACTGTACCTCCTATGAGCACTTGAATTTTTAGAGAATACATAAAAGTCAAGGTGTGGGGTGGTGGTGTGGTCGGTGAGGAAAATCATGGAAATAGAATGAAAGGTAAAATAGTATAAAAGAAGTGAAGCCACTCCAAAAAAAAAGGACAATGAACACACTTAGTCCTTGATATTGAGTGGCACAAAAACGATAGTTGCACCTAAGAAAAGTGGGGTGATTATAAACAAAATGTGGAAAACAAGTGGCTGAGCAAGGAAAATGGGCTAAATGTTGAAGTAAATGTATTAAAAGTGCTTAGGGAGGTTAGTCACTATACCTAAATGTATCCTACCCGTCCCTTAGTCCACATTACAACCAAACAAAGACCTATTGAACTTAGACTGAATGAACTCGATTAGTAGAGTATTACACTACGGGCAAGCCTATGGCGTATCTTTGTGACATATGAATGTTCTTTTTTGAGAGAGAGTGAATTCTTTCCATCTAAAGTTCCTTTTATTTCTGATTTTATCTTTGTGGAACTTCTCTCAATTGTGTGATGTGAGGGCATGTAGTTTATTAAGAAAAGGTAAATCTTCACCTCTGTATAGAGTAATTTGAGGAAGTAAAAGTGTGGCATGGCATGTAGAGTCTTCTTTTGAGGTGTAGTTGTTGCACAACTTGGGTTGGTAATTGTAAAATGACAGGTGTGGCACTAAAAGGGTAATGCTAAAGATAATTAGGCCGTAGAGTGTGGTTTATCTGCTCGAGGACGAGCAAAGGATTAAGTGTGGGGTGTTTATAATAGGTGAATTAGACTATAATTGTACCCCCTAATGAACCACACTTTGTGATGTTTTAATGTAAATATTGATAACAAAATGCTCTGATTAGTGTTTTTCATGCTTTGCAGGTTATATTTCACAGAAGAGGACTTTGGAGCAATTTGGAGTCAATTATGGAAGTTTGAGGCCAATCACAAAGATACCCATGGAATGCACTGGAAAATTAACCGAGAACAGAACTGAAGCAAGGCCACCACGGCCGCGGTCGACCGCGGTGGAAGAAATTGGAGCGAGAAAAAGTAGTCGATCGCAGTCCTGCCGCGACCACGGTCAAACGCTGAAACTTCAAGGATTAAAGTGCAAAACACGTGATTTTATTGCAAAAACCTATATAAGTCTTGTAAATCCGCCCAAGAGAGGGAGAGACCAATTTTTAGCATCAATTAGGAGGCTACTTCATTGGGAGAAGAGATTTCAACAATTAGACCTTTCATTATTCTTCTTCTTTCATCTCTAATTTTTAGTAGTATGATTTATTTTGGGTTTTTGTTATCTTTGAGCATGAGTGGCTAAACACCCATTGTTCTGTGGTTGTGATTTAGCCATGAACATTATTATTCGACATTAGCTTAACCTTGATTATAATTCTCTCAATATATGGTTGTTTCTTTAATTTTGTGCTTAATTGCTTAATTGTCTGCCCAGCAGTTAGGTTCTATATACTATCTATGTTATGATTGGGAAAGTCGTGTATAGATTAGAGAAGAGTTGACGAGAGCGTGATCCGAACCCTTCGGGTAGCGTATTTGTGGTTAGGATAGGAATATACCTAGTCACCGTGCCTAATCAAATATCATAACCTTAGTGCGTTCTAATAGATTAATTTCATAGGAATATAGGCGTTAATCTATTGAGAATAGGTGAGTAGTGCTTCGAGAGAAGGCTATGAGAACAATTATCGATTAATTAGCAACCATGAGTGAATTATATGAAAGGGAAAGTTAATTAGAATACAATATGAAGGGTGAACAATCACAGCCCTGGAATATTTATGTCTACTGAATACACATCAATACTTTCGTTACTTGATAATTTGTTAATTCTTAGAATTGTAGCATAGCAAAGTTACACTATTGGATTTTTATTTTGGCTCGATTGAATAACAATTATAGTGAATTAGTGAGTAGTTTATACAAGTCTCTGTGGGTTCGACATCCGATTTATCATTATATTACTTGTACGACCACGTATACTTGCGTGTGCGTTTGGGAGCAACAATCAATCAACACTCTTTTAACGTTAGTGTCATGAATGAGTAAGGATATTACCAGAGCATCGTTGTGGGGGAGCATTAGTCCGCCAAAATCTGCATCGTCAAAGGTTATATTATCTTCATCTGGATTTTCTTGAACCCGCTTTCCGTGGGTAATTGTGACCTTCGAGACTAATTTTCAATCTACTCCGTTCACTTCCTCTCCTCCATGTATCACGTTGAAGATTCTTTTTGGAGATGGAGGCTTCGAGGGTTCCTGCCTGTTCTTCATATATGCCTGTTTACCTTTATCACCAAACAACTCTGTTAAATAGCCCTGTTTCAATAATTGTTCTATTTCACCTTGTAAAAATTTGCAATTTGCAGTCCTGTGTCCATGATCATTATGGAACTCACACCAGAAATCTGGGTTCCTCTTATTTGGGTTTGACCACATTTCTTTGGGCCACTTAACCTTATCTCCCATATTTCTTAATATTGAAACAAGTTCAAGAGTACTTACATTAAAAGTATGATCCCCAATTCGTGTATTACCTCTAGGTCGTTCATCCCGATCCTTTCTGGATCTAGATGAGGATGAGCCACATCCCTGCTTGGTGGTCTATAATCTGACCTAGTGTTTTCAAACCTGGCGCGAGTTTCGCGTCCCGATGGTCCTAAGTAAGGATCGTACCTATTTTTACCTGATCTCCTGTGTGATTCGGAATGCCTCGATCTGGAATGATCTTCATCTTTCGAACAAGCAACGATATCTTCTTCTATTCGAAGTTTAGTAATGTACCATAAAGACAGGGAAAAGAAGAGAGATAGGAGGTGACGCCAAGGCCTGTGGACGCCTGCAGGACTACCTCAGTGTCACTTGGTGGACTGAAGGAAGCCTCCTCAATCAGTGTCCACTAGGTCCGGTACTAGGATCTACACAACATAAAGAAGTACAGGTGTAGTATCAGTACAACTGACCCCATGTATTGAGTAAGTGCCGAGCCTAACCTCGGCAAAGTACTGACGAGACTAGGACACGACAAATAATATCACCTGTGCAACTTAAATAAAATATAACAGGAAATAACAACAAGAAATAAACAGTTAAGTACAATAACGGGGAAAACATGTTGAGGGAAAGGGGTAGCAATTACTGAAATAATGGAATGAGACAATAGTCTAAATATCCAAAAATAATAACAATAATTAACAACACGGAATAAACAAGTGAAAAGAAACGGCATGGCATGTCCCCTTGTGCATAATATATCATAACACGACACGGAATGTACCCTCGTGCATAAAACATCACAATCACGGCACGGAATGTCCCCTCATGCATAAGTATCACAATCACGGCACGGAATATCCCCTCATGCATAAATAATCATAAACACAGCACTAAATGTCCCCTCGTGCAAAAACAACATAAACATGGCACGGAATGTCCCCTCGTGCATAAACAACATAAACATGGCATGGAATGTCCCCTCGTGCATAAACAACATAAACATGGCACGGAATGTCCCCTCGTGCAATAATATCAAAAACACAGTTTGGCAAGAAAATCAACAATAAGACATTATAAATGCAACGAAGTAATCAACAAGAATGATACCATCCCGGCAAGGGACACAGCTATAATCAATCCTACAAAAGAGTATAATTCAACAAAAAATTCCTCAACCGATCAACTACTCAACAATACTCATAACTAAGAATCTCCATCAAATGAATAACTACCAAATTGATATTAATCTCATAAACACTGTAAATCCCAATACATATCATATAATTGCAAATATCCGACTCACGGTCATGCTTGACAACAACATATAGGTACTCATCACCTCACCTATACATTGAACATGGAATAACCACATAGCAATTAGGACTCAATACCTATTCCCTCAAGCTAAGGTTAGGTCAAACACTTACCTCGACTCCAATGACCAAAATCAAGCCTCAAGCACCGGTTTTCCTTTCGAACCCAACTCCAAATTAATCGTATCTAGACATCATCGACTCAATAATATCAATAAATGCTAAATAATTCAATTGCAATGCTTAATTATAGATTTCCTAACATTCTTCCAAAATCCAAAAATCGACCCCGGGCCCTCTTGGTTAAAACACGAGGTTCGGACAAAGACCCGATCACCCATTCACCCACGAGCCCAAATATATAATTTGTTTTGAAATCCGACCCCAAAACGAGGTCAAATTCTCAAATAATCAAAAAGCCCTAACTCTACCCAAATCTCTAATTTTCTACCCAAAATCCCATGTTTTTAGGCCTAGAATCTAATGGGTTTTGTCAAAATGGAAGAAAACGAGTCAAAGATTACTTACCTAAGAGGTTATGGTGAAGAATTCTCCCAAGAATCGCCCAAGAGGTGTGGAGAAGAAGGAGTTTGTGAAAAAAGTTGTAAATCTCGTAACTATTCTGTTTTTGGGACTAAGTTTTACTAAGTTTTTGGCTACGGTTTACACCCTGACGCCTACCCGAAACTCACCGGAGCCCTCGAGGATCCAAGCCAAATATGCACACAACCTCAAAAACATCCTATGGACTTATTCGTGTAATCAAATCACCAAAATAACATCATAAACATCGAATTAAACCTCAAAATCAATGAAATTTCTCAAAACTACTTAAAACATTTTTCATTTAAGGTCTGAATCACGTCAAATAAATCCCTTTTCTTACCAAACATCACAGATATGACACAAATTATATATAGAACCTGTACAGGGCTCCGGAACCAAGATACGGGCCCGATACCACAGGTTACACATAACATTTCACTTTCAAAAACCATTATATTTTTCAGAAAACAATTTCTTTTAAAAATTCATTTCTCGGACTTGGGACCTCAAAATTCGATTCCGGGCATACGCCCAAGTCCCATATTTTCCTACGGACCCTCGGTACTGTCAAATCACGGGTCCGGGTCCGTTTACCAAAAAATGTTGACTAAAGTCAACTCTATTCAAATTTCAACACCAAATTATTATTTTTATCAGTTTTTCACATAACGGCTTCCCGACTACACACTCGGGATGCGCACGTAAATTGAGGTGAGAAAAGGGAGGCTTTCATGGCCTCGAAACACAGATTTATCTAGAAATACACAGGATGACCTTTTGGGTCATCACATCAGTCTACTCTACAAATTACTGAAGGTAAAGGTGAGGATTATAGCAATGGTAAGAAGAAGGAACATGGGGAAAATCAAGCTAAGAAGGGCCAGGAGATGAAAAAGGAAGTCAATACTCAACAGGAACTTAAGCGTGTGAAGAAGGAAGCAGTAGAAAAGGTGATGGAAAATGAGCATAATGGTAACCCTATCACTTCTGAGATTCAGTCATCAGTTCCATAAGATTATCAAGAATTAGCTAAGGCGAATTCTAGTGTTCCTAGTGATCAACGTACTGACGAAAGGAATAGTAAGGAATCCACAATCGAGTGGGTTCATAGAAGATTTGGGACTAGCAAATAGGAGCCAAAACAACTCAATGTGGCAACAAACAAATCTTGTCATGAGATTTCATCTCAAACATTTGCATATTCTGAGCAGATTGAGGATCTTGATGAGGTAAAGTCTACAGAGGTATTTTGGAGTGATGCAGTTGAGGTTGAGGATGATCAGTTTGGCACAACAAAGACAACAGAAGACAAGGTGAAGATGGACAAAATCCAAGCTTACCTGGCGATAGGCTAGCGACGCCAGGCTCACCAGGCGTTAAGCTGGCGCCAGGCCTAAAGCCAAGTTCTCCTGATGAGGCAATCACTGTAAACCCTAACCCTAGTGTATCTGGAGAAATTTTGGCATATGTAGATGGTGTTCCGGTGTATGCATCGATGAAAAAACTTGATGGAGAAGATAATGGGAAGATTAGGGATGATATAGTGGGATCAGACAAAATTTCAAGCAACGGGAAGGGTGGTGATCACAATAGAACAGTGCATTCAGAGTAGACTGATACAGTAACTCCTGGGCTAGGCAGTGTCTATGAGCTGCAATTCAAAATAAAGTAGGTGGATCTGATGTTTTATACTTCAATACCACACAAGAGGGGGGGTGATTTGTGTGGTGTCCAATTTTTGAGTGCAGTCTCTATAGAAGAACTTGGTTCTTCTTGGTGTTCCAACTTTTACTTTTTGCAGAAAAGTAATTGCAGAATTTAAAAAACACAACAATTTTACGTGAAAAACACCTGGCTCAAAAGGTGAAAAAACCATGACCTACTTCCCAGTAGGATTTTCCCAAACTCTTCACCACAACTCTGAGCCAAACAGTATTTACAAAATAAACTCTTTTGTAAACCTAAGGACTAACTCTAATTTGTGGCAAAATAGCCTCTAGCTAATTGCGGCAAACTTCAAGTTAACTCTAACTTGAACAGTGTGTACATATTACAATTGCTTCTAGATAAAGCTGAAAGATACAATATTTAATCACCTACTACAAACCACTAGACTCAAAATACAACAGATGGAACTGGTTCTTCTAGTTGGTTCAAGTAGCTTTTGTGTCGCACAAAGATTCTACTTGCAAATTGCTTTGGTAATTTTGCTTTCAGTTCTAGTTTCACTTATGTGTTTGTGCGTCAATTATTCAGCAGGAATGCTTCAATATTTTATAGAGTCAGTAGTTGAGATGTTGTTGTTCAGTTCTCATGCAACTCTTCCTTGGTGGAAGAGTTTGTGTTTATCTCAACTTCCTTGATCTTGTTTATGTCCTACTTGAAATCGAAGTCCATCTCCTTATAAATATGCAACCTTTTCGCTTAGGAGATAACCTCTTAGTTCTTAGATAATATTTATCGCCTGTGCATGGACGCTTCTTGTGCCAATGGGTCTGTTTGACTATGTTTTCCCTGATGGACCTGGTTCAACTGGGTTAGCATTTGTCGATCTTTAAAACCATGCAATGACTTGATTAAACATGATGGTTCATTTATAAAGGATAGCAAAGGGTATGAATAGGTTGATGAGCGGGCAATTGTTCCAAGAGTAACTGGGAAATATAGGAAGTGCCTATGGATTCTGGCACTGAACAAATTATGCCACTACAAATTAGTGTTCCACTGAAGACTCATCTATAACATTTACATGATTTAGTTACACACAATGTGACACCAATTGTGAAGACTTAATGAGACAAAATCCAATGGAGGATGAAGGAGATGATGAATCAACAGTAGAAAACTTCAAACAAGTCGCTAGGGAAGGAGATTTATCACCCACAGCTAGTGCTAAAGGAGGTAAGAAAACTAAGAAGAATCAGAATAAAGAGTCGCCACAACCTTCAAGAATAATGCCTAGGAGGGTAGCTTCTCTAACTAAATGATGATGATCAAAATATTAATATGGAACATAATGTGTGTGAATACAGATCAGGCCTTTCCTAGGGTGATCAACATGAATAGGGAGCATATTTTTTGTGTAGTTGCATTGGTGTATCCTTTACAAAAGAAGAGATTCATTGATAGATATGGAAGGAGGTTGAATATGGAGACTGCTTATGCAAATATTAATGGGCAGTTATGGTTGTTCTTTGATGCAGTGGTGGAATGGGAATTAATGGAGGATACTGAGCAACAGGTGACTGTGGGAGTGTTTCACCATGATCTGGGGCAGCACATGATGATGACATTTGTTTATGCAAAATGTTCAGCAATGGAGAAGTTGGAATTGTGGGATCACTTGTATTACTTAGCAAGTGATATAAAATTGCCATGGTTGGTAGGAGGAGATTTCAATGTGATATTGCATGAAGATGAGAAAATAGGAGGACTTCCAGTACACCCTCTTGAATATGAGGATTTTGCATTTTGTGTAAACTTGTGTGGTTTGTTTGAGCACGGATATAAAGGAAGTCCGTTTACATGGTGGAATGGGAGACCCAATGTTGTGTGTATATTCAAGAGATTGGATAGGATATTTGTGAATTTTCCATTTCAAAACATGTTTCCAACTATTGAAGTTGAACATCTAATCAGAACTGGATCAGATCATGCACCATTGCTAATAACATTTAGGGAGCAGACCACCAATTTTGTCAAGCCTTTCAGGTTATTGAATTTTTGGACTAAGCATGCCACATTTATGGATGTGGTGAGGCAGAATTGGGAAGCTGATTTCATAGGGGATCCATTTTTTATGTTCACTCAAAAGCTTAAGAGGGTGAAGGCAGCACTGTCAAATAGAGTAGGGAAACATTTGGTGATATCTTCAAGAAATTGGCTATATTGGAGGACATTGTTAGGGTGAAAGAGATGTTGTTTGAAGAAGAGCCTACAATTGAGAATAGGGTTGTGCTTCAAAAGGATCAATCTGAATTGAAGAAATACTTGATTACTGAGGAGCAGTATTGGAAACAAAAAGCTGGGAGGACTTGGTTTGCTTAAGGAGATAGAAATACAAGTTTATTTCACAATCATGTCAATGGAAAAATAAATAAATTGCAACTGAAGAGAATCAAAAGTGGCAGTAGGGTATGAATTGAAGACCAAGAGCAATTGTATACAACTGCAGTTGACTTATATCACAAACAGTTCACAAATGAAGGTGATACTTCTAACTTTTCCTTGCACAATAATGTACCTTTGATGGTCAACGAAATTTGGAACTTAGCAGATTGCCAACAATTGAAGAGGTAAGGACAACAGTTTTTGAGCTTAGTAGGGAGAGTGCTAGTGGTCCAGATGGATTCACTAGACTACTTTATCAAACATGCTGGGATGTTATTGGTGCTGATATACACAACATGGTGATACTTTTCTATGGAGAAGTTGTACTGCCTAAATCCATCGCTCACACCAATCTAGTGTCGCTGCCTAAGAAACCTAGAGTTGAGACTTTTTCTGACTTAAGACCTATTAGCTGAGCAACTTCATTAACAAGGTCATGTCTAAGGTGTTACATGATAGATTGGAAAGTTTTTTTCTTTCTCTAATATCTCCTAATTAATCTGAATTTGTAAAGGGTAGGAGTATATTTGAGAACATCTTATTGACTCAAGAAATTGTCACAGATATAAAGCCAGCTAATGTGGGGATCAAGCTTGATATGGCTAAGGCCTATGATAGGGTTTCATGGAAGTGCTTATTGCATGTACTAAGGAAGATGGGATTTTCTGAGCACTTCATCAACATGGTGTGGAACTTGGTGTCAAATAACTGGTACTCAGAATTGGTGGGCAGTCCTCTGGGTTCTTTAAGTCTACAAGGGGTGTGAAGCAAGGGGATCTCCTATCACCATCATTATTCATTCTGTCAGCTGAGGTACCTTCCAGGTCTTTGAATAAGCTCTTTGAAAACAAGTCATTTGTGGGGTTTGGAATGCCTAAGTGATCTGATCCTTTAAACCACTTGGCATATGTTGATGATACTATAATTTTTGCTTCTGCTCATCGTCCATCCCTGAGCAAGATTATTGTAGTGTTGGGGAAATATGAGAAGATATCAGGCCAGATGATCAACAAAGATAAGAGTTCATACTACATGTATTCAAAGATTTCTAATGGATTGTTTTGGGCAGTTGGAGCTATTACAGGATTTTCAAGAGGTAAATTCCCCTTCACATATCTAGGGTGTCCTATTTTTTACACTAGAAGGAGGAAGGAATATTATGAGGATCGTATCAAGAAGGTAAAGGCTAAATTGCATTCATGGAAAGGAAAGTTGTTGTCATTTGGAGGAAAGGCAACACTCATTTCTAGTGTGTTGCAAAGTATGCATGTCCACATGTTATCAGTCCTTCATCCACCAAAAAATGTCCTAGAGCATCTTCATATAGATTTTTGCTAGGTTCTTTTGGGCACAAAGGAAGAAGGGGTAAGCAGAAATTGGGCTTCATGGAAAAATCCTTGTCGTCCTAAAGAGGAAGGGGGCCTAGGTTTTAGGTCCTTACATGATGCCTCGAGGGCACTGTTTGATAAAATATAGTGGAGGTTGAGAACCACAAAATCTCTGTGGTCTATTTTCATGGGGAATAAGTATTGCAATAAGGAGATACCAATGGTTGGGAGTTTAGAAGGGGGTCTCATGTTTGGAGACAAATGCTGAATGCTAGGGAAGAAGTAGAACATGAGATCCTATGGGAATTGAAGAGTGGAACAACTAATATTTGGCATGAAAATTGGATTGGATTGGGTGCACTTTATCATGTATTACTTGAATACTTTCCAATCAATGAAGATCTTCGGGATGTGGTAGAATTGCGGCAAGGTGAAACATGGGATGATCCGTTGCTAGATCAAACTTTCAATGAGGAAATTGCAGAACATATAAGGCTAAATGTGCATTATGAAGCCAGTGAGGGATACTGGGTAGGCCATGCTGGATTCCAACTCCTTCATGCATGTTCAGTGCTAGTAATTCTTGGCAAATATTAAGGCATAGTGTTGATCCTAATCAGGAATTCAAGTTAATGTGGATTAAAGGCTTACCATTCAAGATATCCTTCTTCTTGTGGAGATTGTGGAGGCAGAAAATAGCCACTTATGACATGTGGAGAAGGTAAGGGAAAATGGTGATGTCTAGGTGTTGGTGTTGTCAGCAGCCCCAAGAGGAATCTATTGAGCATATATTTGTCACAAGTCCTACTGCCTCTATGGTATGGAACTTGTTCATGGGGGAGGCTGGAATTACTATGACCTTGATTCAATTGGATAAAGTTATAAAGCATTGGTGGTATGCTCAATGTTGTCCAAAGTTAAAGCCACTGTTTCAAGCAGTACCAGTTATCATCACTTGGGAACTTTGGAAGAGAAGAAATGCAGGTGAACATGGGGGTTCAGTGTCCACAAATAGAGTGATTCATGAGATCAATAGGACATTGCATCAGCTGGCAAGAGTGATGTATGCTTGGATGCCTAATATTCCATTGTTATGGCAAGACATAATTCAATATTTTGAAGGATATAAACCTATATTGATCACTACAATATTAACATGGCAGCTTCCTTTTCATGGTTGGTACAAATGCAATACTGATGGAGCCTCAAAAAGAAATCATGGTCCTAGATCCATAGGCTTTTTTGTGAGGGATGATGAAAGTGATGTGGTGTATACAAGGGCAGTAGACATGGGGGTGACAACTAATGTGGTGGCTGAAGCTAAGGCTATTCTTCAAGGATTCTGTGTGGAGCATGATCTTCACCCTCTCATATTGGAGACTGATTCATTGGTGATGAAGAAAGTGATAGAAGGGGAATGGAGTCCTCCTTGGGTAATTTCAAATGATGTGAAGAAAATTACAGAGATGAAGGGCAACTTCAATCTGATCTTTCAACATGTGTTCAGAGAAGGAAACTTAGTGGCGGATTTTATAGTTAACATTGTGTTTTCTTTTGCAGGTACATCTGAGTTTCATTCATTCTCTGAACTTCCTAGGGTAGGGAGGAGGTTTATCAATCTAGAAAAATCTCAAACACCTAACCTTAGGGTTAGGATAGCAAAGAGAAGAACCCCAGACTGATGGCTTCACGGTATTGGACTCTGCACAAACCTGCATGTTTCTTTGTCTTATTTTGTATGTTATTAAGGTACTTTCCAATGGTATTAGCATGGTCACATGCTCATTCTGGGGGTACTTTGATAGTGTATAGGAACAATGCGATAAGAAGGTGTTGGATGGTACAATTTATCCTTATTCTGATATGGCCAAATACTAAGGAAAACACTGAGCCTGTCATGTGGTATTTCTAGTGATTGTTGAATCATTTATCATTGGTATTAACATCTTTAATGATCAATCTGAGGATGGTTTAGCAATGTTTAGAATGATGTCTACACTAAAGGTTCTAGCATGGAAAGATCTGAGCTTACAAGAACAAAAAAAGGCACAGTTTCAAAGCATGGCTTTTGCCTTGCAAAGCCTGCTTAAAGCCAGCTCATGCCTGGATTTTTCCTTGCAAAGCCTACCTAAAGCCATCGCAAGCCTGGTCTTTTCCTTGCAAAGCTTTTCTAAAGCCAGGTCAAGCTTTGCAAAGCTTGCCTAAAGTCAGGTTAAGCCTGGATTTATCCTTGCAAAGCCTGCCTAAAGTCAGGTCAAGCCTGGCTTTTGCCTTGCAAATCCTGCCTAAAGCCAGGTCAAGCCTGGCTTTTGCCTTGCAAATCCTGCCTAAAGCCAGGCTCTTCTACATGTTAAGTTTGATGAGTGAGCACATGATTAATACTTGGACAAACTCATTTCACTGCATATGGAGATCATAAAGTAGCTACCCTTGGAAGACTATGCTGATTTCAACTCTGTGGTGGAGATGTTTGGAATTCAATTTAATGTATGGACAATATACCCTGGCGCCTGGTGAGAGCTTGATAGGTGTCGCTTGGTATTTTCCACTGGAAATTGGATTCACATACACTGATAGGAGAAGGAGGCACTCAATAATAGCTAGTTCATTAGCTTTTAGCTTTTCTATCCTTTTAGTAGTTAGTGGCTTCATGCAGCTTATATTTTAGTTTGGACATCTTGTAAGATTTAGACCCATTATGGGATGTTATTTATATATTAGCCACTAGGAAGCTTCCCTAGTGGTCTATTTGCTTAAAAAATGCTTAATGAAAAAAGGTCTATGTTGTATATGGGTTGCATAAAGTGAATCTTTTGAGAAGAAAATGTGTTCGAATTGTGAGTGTAGTGTATTAAAGTGCTTAGGAGGGTTAGTCACTATTCCTAAATGTATCATACTCGTCCCTTATCCTACATTACAATCTTAAAGTCCTAATTGATCCTAGATTTGGCTAGCTTAGATTAGTAGAGATGTACACTACGGGCAAGCTTATGGTGCGATCACGGGATGCATATGAATTCTTTATGAGAGTGAGAGAATTTTATTCAATTGTGTGATGTCCTTAATTTATATTCAAATGCATATTTGAATATGTGGACTACTCTATATTCACTCTTTTGTTTGTTGGTGAGGGCACATGATCTCATGAATGATTGGTAATGTTGTAAACTGTTCTTGTTGGGTGAGTGCGCGAGTTGAGGGTGCTTAGTGGTAACGAGTCGACTCTTGAGGTTGGGTGCTTATTGATAGGTTGTTTGTATTGACTGAATTGAAATTGTTATACTTCGGCGTGCTTAAAATGGGAAGAATGTGAATTTTGCATGTTTAAGCTTTATTGCAGGTATTGATCATAGTCAAGGTAGAGTGTATGGTTAAAAGTTGAAGTTCTCCTCAATAGTTGAGAATTGTACGTAGTTGGGGTATATTTAATAGCCATATTGCTCGAGGACGAGCAAGAGTTTAAGTATGGGGTGTTGATATTTATCTTAAAGTATACACATTTATATGTATATCGCCCCATGTTTTACTCGTGTTTCGAGGATTTCAAATGTGAAATGTTTTGATTTATTTAATTTGGGGTGTTTTTATATGTAGGAATCATCTGGAAGCAATTGGGGGCGAAAGGTGCGAGATTAGAGCCAAAACGGAGGAAAATTAAAAAATTGGGAATTTCAATGCCACAGGCAACGCTCCACACCACTTATGGAGCCCTTGGAAGAAAGTTCACTAAGCCAATTCCAGGACCAGCGTGGGGCACTAGGCTAGACGCTGGTGACGGGAAAATTGTCCAAGTTTGCCCGGGACAAGGTTATTTCGTCCCTAGACCTACCCAACGCGTATAAAAGCAAGACTAAGCCTATTTTTAGAGAAGAGACGCCACTTTGAAGAGAAAATACACACGAGAAACATTCGGGAGCGGAGAGATCACAGTTTTCTTCATCTTTTATTAGTATTTTCGATTATCCAATACTTATGAATTTGGTTGATACTATCATGAGTGGCTAAAGCGCATAGTTTTGGGGTTGTGATTTAGCCATGAATATTGTTGTTTAAAGTTGACTTAACTTTACTTATAATTCACCAATATATGGTTGTTTCTTCAATTCTGTGATTAAGTGCTTAATTGTCTGGCCAACAGTTAGGTTCTATTTACTATCTATGTTATGCTTGGGAAAGCCATGTTTAGATTAGAGAAGAATTGAAGAGAGTAAAATCTTAACTCTGAGGAGGCAGATTTGTGGTTAGGATAGGAATATACCTAGTCACCGTGCTTAATTAAATATCGTAATCTTAATGTGTTCTTAATAGATTGATTCCATAGGAATATTGGCATTAACCTATTTTGAATAGGCAAACAGTACTTCGGGAGAAGGCTATGAGATCAATTGTTCGATTAATTAGCAACCATGAGTGAATTGTATGAAAGGGATAGTTAACTAGAACACAATAGGATTGGTGAATCGATCACAACACTGGAATATTTGTCTCTACTGAATACACAACAATCATTTTGTTGCTTGATAATTTAGTTACTACTTAGAATTATTGTTTAGTATAATCACACTCTTGAACTTGAATTGGCTCGACCGAATAACAATCTTGGTGAATTTAGTGGCTAGTTAATACAAGTCTTTGTGGGTTCGACACTCGACTTATCATTTTATTACTTGTACAACCATGTGTATTTGCGTGTGTATTTGGGATCAACACCCAGCAACCCAATTTCGCAAATGCGATGACTACTTTGTTAGGTGGAGGCCAGGCAGGTGGAACTCCAACGAGATCCTAGGCTTTACCGACCAAACCAGATGCAGTGGCCTCAGATGTTGTGATCACATATATTATTTCTGTTTGCGGTAGGGATACTTCGGTATTATTTGATCCAGGGTCTACCTATTCATATGTAGTATCTTTGTTTGCTCATTTCCTTGATGTTACTCGTGATTCCTTGGGTATTCCTATTTATGTGTCCACTCCAGCGGGCGATTTTGTTGTTGTGGATCGGGTTTATCGGTCTTGCATTGTTACATTCTATGGTTATAATACTAGAGCAGATCTTCTGCTACTCGATATGACCGACTTTGAGGTTATCTTGGGCATGGACTGGTTATCTCCATATCACGCCATCCTTGATTTCCATGCCAAGGTTGTTACCTTGGCGATGCCTGAGTTTCCTAGATTGGAGTGGAAGGGTTCGTGTGTCAGCACACCTAGTCGGATCATCTCTTTTTTGAAGGCTCTACACATGGTCGAGAAGAGTTAATTGGCTTATCTAGCTTATGTTCGAGATACTACCGTGGAGACTCCGATGATTGATTCGTACCCGTAGTCTGGGAGTTCTTCAATGTGTTTCCTTCTAATCTTCCAAGCATGCCACCAGATTGTGATATCAATTTCTGCATTGATTTGGCTCCAAGTGCCCAGCCTATATCTATCCCATCATACCGTATGGCTCCGAAGGATTTGAAGGAGTTGAAGAAGTTGACGGAACAACTTGAGGAGTTGCTAGAAAAGGGGTTTGTTATGATGAGTGTATCACCTTGGGGTGCACAGTGTTATTTGTGAAGAAGAAAGATTGGACTATGTAGGTGTGCATTGATTACCGCCAGTTGAACAAAGTTACCATTAAGAACAAGTACGTGTTGCTGCGGATTGATGATTTGTTTGACCAGCTGTAGGGTGCCAGGGTGTTCTCTAAGATTGACTTGATATCGGGGTACCATTAGTTAAAGATTTGGGATTCGGATGTTCCGAAGACTGCTTTCTGGACTAGATATGGCCATTATGAGTTTCTCGTGAAGTCTTTCGGTTTGACTAACGCCCCAGCGACATTTATGGATTTGATGAACAGGGTGTTCAGGCCTTATATTGATTCGTTTTTCATTGTCTTCACTGATGACATTTTGATCTATTCGCGCAGAATGGAGGAGCACGAGCAGCATTTGAGAGTGGTGCTTCAGACCTTGCGGGAACAGAAGTTATATGCTAAGTTATCCAAGTGTGAGTTTTGGATAGATTCTATAGCATTCTTGGGGCATGTTGTATCAAGCAAGGGCATTAAGGGGGATCCCAAGAAGATTGAGGCAATTCATAGTTGGTCGCGTCCTATAATGGCAACTAAGATCAGGAGTTTCTTTGGGTTAGTAGGTTATTATCGCCGATTTGTGGAGGGCTTCTCATCTATTGCAGCACCTTTGGCTAGATTGACCCAGAAGGGTGCTCCGTTCTATTGGTCTAATGCTTGTGAGGCGAGCTTCTAGAAGCTCAAGACAATTTTGACTACTGCACCGGTTCTAGTGTTGCCTTCCGGTTCAGGGATGTATACTATGTATTGAGATGCTTCACGCATTAGTTTGGGTTGTGTATTGATGTAGGAGGGATGAAGCCCCATGAGAAGAATTACCTTGTACATGATTTGGAGTTGGTCGCGATTGTTCGTGTTCTTAAGATCTGGAGGCATTATCTTTAAGGGGTGTCCTGTGAGGTTTACACTGATCATCACATCTTGCAGCATTTGTTCAAGCAAAAAGATATCAATTGAGGCAGCACAGATGGATTGAATTACTAAAGGATTATGATATTACCGTTCTTTACCATCCGGGCAAAGCGAATATAGTTGAGGATGCCTTGAGTAGAAAGGCAGAGAGTGTGAGTAGCTTGGTATTCATTTCAGCAGAGGAGAGGCCATTAGGTTTTGACATTCAGTCCTTGGCTATCAAACTTGTGAGGTTGGATATTTCAGAGCCTAGTCGAGTTCTTGCATGCGTCGTTGCCCAGTCTTCACTATTGGAGAAAATCAAGGCTCGACAGTTTGATGATCCGCTCTTATTGGTTCTCACGGAGATGGTACTACAGGGTGGTGCCAAGGAGGTTGATATCGGTGAGGATGGTGTTATGCGACTCCAGGTTCGTCTATGTGTTCCCAATGCCAATGGCTTGAGGGAGAGGATTCTAGACAAGGCACATAGTTCTCGGTATTGTATCAATCCAGGTGCTACGAAGATGTATCACAACATGAGGCAGCATATTGGTGGCGGCGGATGAAGAAAGACATAGTTAAGTATGTTTCGAGGTGTCTAAATTGCCAGTAGGTTAAGTATGAGCACCATAGGCCACGTGGCCTACTCCAGCAGATGACTATACCTGAGTGGAAATGGGAGCGCATTACTATGGACTTCGTAGTTGGATTGCTGCAGATCTTGAGGAAGTTTGATGCAGTTTGGGTCATTGTTGACAAGCTGACCAAGTCGGCACACTTCATTCCGGTGGTGACCGTGTATACTACAGAGAGGTTGGTCCAGATTTATATTCAAGAAATAGTTCGGTTGCATGGTGTGCCTGTTTCCATCATATCGGATATAGGCCCTCAGTTTACTTCACATTTCTAGAGAGCACTACAGAGTGAGTTGGGAACCCGTGTAGAGTTCAACACAGCCTTTCATCCACTGACCGACGGGCAGTCAGAGTGGACAGTTCAGATCTTGGAAGACATGCCCAGGGAATGTGTGATTAATTTTGGAGGGCAGTGGGATCAATTCTTGCCTTTGGCCGTGTTTGCTGACAACAATAGTTATCAGTCCAGCATCGAGATGGCTCCATTTGTGGCTTTATATGGTCGGCGATGTCGTCCTCCCATCTGATGGTTCGAGTCTAGTGAGGCTAAGTTATATGGTATTGATTTGGTGAAGGATGCCTTGGAAAAGGTAAAGTTGATTCAGGAGCGACTTCGCACAGCACAGTCCAGACAGAAGAGTTAAGCGGATCAAAAGGCGCGTGATTTATCATTCATGGTGTGCGAGAAGGTTCTCTTGAAAGTCTCACCGATGAATGGAATCATGAGGTTCGGGAAGAACGTCAAGTTGCACCCAAGGTTTATAGGCCTATTTGAGGTGTTGAGACGAGTTGGCAGGTTGCTTATGAGCTTGCTTTGCCTCCCAGTCTATCGGGACTTCATCCGGTTTCCACGTGTCTATGCTCCGGAGGTATCATACCGACAAGTCACTTGTGTTGGACTTCAGCATGATTTAGTTAGATGAGAGCTTAGGTTATGAAGAGGATTCAGTTTCCATTATTGATAGGATTTCCTCGGTAAGGTTTGGGGGAGGGGCCATCCAGTCGAGGAGGAAACTTGGGAGTTCGAGGAGGACATGCGGAGCAGATATCAACACTTATTCAACACTCCAGATAAGGCTGGCAAGACGACTAGTCCTGGACCACAGCCTATGCGGGTAGTGGGCCTAAACGGACCGGACCGTTTAAGACCGGGACTGGGGGAGGTGGTCCTGGCAAGTGGGCCGGTCCTTAGCTTGAGGCCCGCGAGACCAGACTGTTTGAGACCGGGACCGTACCGGTCCTAGCGGGCCTAAACAGCCCCAACGACTCTAATTTTAAAAAAATAAATCTGCCCGTTTGGGCATTTAAAATATAGTTGTTTCCTCTGCCAAAATAATTGTTGGATATTTACAAAATATCCATTTACCCTCCCCCCCCCCCTCCCTCCCCTCCC